>VXBX01003755.1:1614136-1642861 GCA_013400415.1 Scytalopus superciliaris | reverse complement strand
CGCGTGTGGGGCCGGGCAGGGCCGGGCCGGGCAGGGCAGCGCCCTGAGCCGCAGGGAGCGGGTGCGGGCAGAGGGATCCGGCCTCTCTCCAGCCGCCGTGCCCGCTGTGCGGCCCCTGCCGTGCTCCTGCAGCCCCTGCCGTGCTCACCCTGCCCCGCTCCCTCAGCCCCTGCCCCGCTCCCCCAGCCCCGCCCGGGCGAGGCCTGGCCGGCTGTGACCCCTCTCGGCGCTGCCCGACCCCCCTCCACAGCCCCTCCTCTTTCCTGTGCCCCTTCCAGACCCAGGTATGTGGAGCAGCACCAGCGCGTGTTCTCCGGGAGCTGCGCTGTGTTATAATTGACAGCTCAGTCTGCTCTGGGGCAACTTTGGCATCCAGGTGGCTGTGCTTCGCTTGTCCCCGCATCGCCGCCTGTGTGGTGCGGGCTCCAGCGCTGTGCGGCTGAGGGGTGAGCTCAAACACAGGGAATTTATCCAAAGTAGTAGTTAAGAAGGCAAAGCTGCTGAGCCCTGCCAGATTGCCCCATAAACCCTTCAGCTGCTCCGTGATGGGAGGTGGAAATCTGCTGCTTGCGACATGAGAGCTCATGGGCCAACATGTGAGCTCCTGGCTTGGTCCCCTGCCCTGCATCGCAAAGTGGAGACTGGGGCCGATTCGTGCCTGCACAGGTGTGTTCTTGGGCACAGAATTTCAAATACTGGCAAGTGGGGACTCTTTAGATAAAGGAGAGTTTTTTCTTCTTTTTTTTTTATTTATTTTTCATCTAAATTTTTTTTCAAGTCTTACTGGAATCCAGATAAAAATAAAACCATCTTTTGAAGAGATTGAGGATATTTGGGTAGGAGGAGAAAAGAGCCTTTAAAATGGGTCCCCAATGAGCCTGCTTTCTGCTGGTGTGTGAGGAGTTAAGCAAACAGACTAGTGTCACTATTTTGGGGGAAGGTTAGTATAGAATTAATATAAATACAGTTTAATAAGGAAATTGGACGTAATGGTTCTTTGCTGGTGACAGCTGGTGCTGTGTCACCTTACAGTATAGTTACACTTGTGTGGAGCAAAGGTAGCTGAGGTCAGTTCTTGTAAGGTGCTTGTTACCCCAGTTACCCAATAGCTGTGTTACTGTGAAGTGCTATTGCTAAGCAGGTTTGTGGCTTCATATGATATTTACAAGGTATTTCACCCACAGGCGAATGATAATTTCCCACCAGTTTGATTTAAATGAATCCCTTATTTCAGAAATACTTAATTACAAGAGTAATACAACACAGTACCGGCAGTCACGGGGTGTTTTCTGTTTTGTTGTGGTGACCCTGCTTAATGTTAACAAGTTCACCTCCTTGAGCTCTTCTGAGAAGTAAAAGCATTTGCCAGTTCATTTTGCTATTCATCTGCAATTCACTTACCTTTATAAAAGATCTCAAAAACCTGAGAGAGAAGCTGTGCTATAAATGGGAAGTTTCTTTACAGGTCATGAACTTTTTATCATGGCAGGCAAGCTCCTGAGTGTGGGAAACTTCTATTTCTTCAGAAGAAAAAATTAAAACAAATTCAAGTGTTAGAAACTCGGAAATAAATAGCATAAGTCTGTATTTAGCTTCCTGTTGTCATGTAAATCTTGATCATGATGTTACCCATTTTCCTGATTTATACCAAACCTCCTAGAAAATTCCAGTCTTGGGTGGGATGTGGCTTATGGTGCTTTAACATGAGCTGCTTTTTTTCTGGGCATGTTTGTAATTAGATGATTTCTGCAGTTTGGGGAGCTACCCTAGGAGTCCTGTGATTAGGAGTTGTATCTCTGCATTGGCTCTCACTGCCCTTTTGGGGTAGATCACTGGGGGCTCTTGACTAATAATTTATCTTCATGTGGATGAGGATTTTTGTGCTTGCCCTGGACAGAGCTGAAATTCCACAATATGCAATGTTGAGCTTAGGGAAAATCTCAATTAGTTTGTTCCTATTATGAAGTCTTAAAAAGATAGGTTTTTAGGAGTTGGTTGATGGAACCTCAGTTATTCAGATGAAAAGATTGATGCACATCTGGTGGCAGTAATTAGTTACCCCTGTCAATCAGTGCTCAGACTTAGTTTCTCACACTGCACTGTCTTGGAAGGAGAATTGTGAAAACAAAACACCAAAAAATGGAAGGTGCCCAGGTGATGAAGCAATGCTGTAAAAGCACATGGGATTTTTCTAAGTGGTTTGTTTTATAAACTGAAGCACACAATAACATTGTTGTGCAGTAAACAGGTACTAAAGTAAATATTTTAAAACCATAATTACCTTAGTTATTAGCTTTATTTAAAATGGGTCAAATAACAATTGAAAAATCTCAGCATAATGTTAATGTGTTTACTTTGCATTTATTTTGACTTAGCTAAAGAAAGCACACCTTGCAAAAATAGCAGATCTTATTTCTAATTTTATTCTGCAGTGCATGTAATATATGTATTCCTAATATACAGTGGCTTTTACAAGAGCAAAACAGTAGAAAAAGTATGTATACCTGTGGATCCCTACATGGAGCTGAATACACTTGCCATTTGGTTCATATGTTTTTGGTGTTTTCTTTCAGAAAAGGGACCAATATGGCATAACAGGGAATAGCCAGTCCTGCAGTTGGTTCTCAGGGTTTTTTGCCCATGGCTCAAACCATTAAGCTGCAGAAAGCTCTGCGTTGCTTCTCTTGGGTTCAGTCAGGCTGTTTTCCCATCACAGTGTGGAGTCATGCCTGACCTGGCATAGGAAGCTCATTCTGGAGGCAGAGATGCAGCACAGAAATTGTTTTCTAAAACCCACGGTTGACTAAAATCACTGAATAGTGCTGGGCTGGGAGGGAAGGCATGCTGCTAGAGTGGAGTATAAGTGTTTGATAAGCTGCTTTAAAAGGTGATTATGTTTCTTATATTAGTCAAGTGCCATAACTGACTAGTACTTCTGAGTATCACTAGCTGATGTTGGCCTCAAACAAGGAATTTTGAAAGAATTTCTCTGAACAAGTTAGATCATAATGTAATAGCTTTTGAATTTGCAAGGGTTTGTGTTAATCAGTGATGAACAAAGACTGTTCAGGGTTATGAGTTTCATTGTCCACATCTTCAGTGAGTGGTTGTTGAGAGTTAAAGTGCACCTCTCCCTTTGCAGGTGCGTTCACTGCATAGCTTTGCTGTATTCTCTTGCATTAATTATGCAGAACCTGAGTAAACTTTTCATAAGAAAATGCCTTTTTATAACTGTGAGAGAAATAAAGGGAATTACAGTAAGGACCTGAGCATGAAGCTTTTCTGTCAAGTCCGAGCAACTGAAAATAAGAAATTTGTGTGTATGCAGTATTCATTTTTCTTAGTTTGGATTAATCAGAGTCTAATAGTCTAGCTTGCAGTTTACAGGCACAGCAGTGGTAATGTAATGACATCTAACTCCAATGGTAACTTAATAAAATGTAACTCCAGCTGGTGTATCAGGTGGACTTCGGAGTCTAGGTCAGAGAAAGCTGGCAAAACTACCTTACAGCTTTGCTTCCATGAGGCAGTGGTGCCTTTTGCTGCCCTTTCAAACTTCTTGCCAAGGTTCATTTTCAGTTGATACTCCTTGCTTTCACCTTCTCCTGTTCCATTTTCTCCTGTCAGAGCAGGTGAAGAACTATTTAAGCATCACAGAAGCAGGACAGAGGTACTAAAAGCTTCAGCAAAAACTAGGCTTAGCTTTTAATTTTGTAGGGATTAATATTTTTCTCTGTGTTAAGTGGTTTTTAAAGGACAGCAAATGGAATGGAAAGTACAGTCTTTGTGGAGACAGTGACCTGGCAGGAGGGTGGAGATGCACAAAAGGCTGGAGCTCCTCTGGGAGCCGTGGACTTTACCAGTCACTCGGTTAAGGTGGGAACAGTTCGCTGGCACAGCCAAGAACTGGTGTCTTGTGTAACTGAGAAATTGCTCAAGTCATCCAAGTTTCTCAACAAACATGGAAGATCAGGAAAAACGAACCTGACAGATAAGAACAGAACAGTCAACCTGCTCTGATTTGCTGTTCTAAATAAGACGCAGTCAGGGTTGCAGGTGAGAATCACCAATACTGTAGTGCTTACTGGGTTATTCTACACTCCAGTCCAAATACAAAATTAATCTGATTCATTCTTTGTAAACAGCAATTACTCAGCAAATGTTTATCCTTTGGTTTCACAAGAGAGCTTTAAGTGAAATAACTTGTCCCTCTGAAAAAAGTGAGGGCTTATTTCTCTTTTCCTGTTTGTCTTCCCCACTCCTACTGCTTTCCTTTGGTGGTTGTCTTCAAAAAGTTGAGGCAGAAATGAATTAACTTTCTTTCAGTTCTGCTAACGGATGTTGTTACAAACACAAACTTGGATGCCAGAGTTGCTTATTATTGAAAATTTTGAACTTCACTGTGTGTTTCAAACAGGTGTTACATTTGGGATAGTATTTGTATAACTTCACAATACCTAAGCTAATGGGGCACTTGTAAGACTCTTAATATGCTGTAAATGAAGAGAATTTCTTCATCTTCCCTGTTACAAAACCACAGCTGCAGGCTTTTTCTCTGAAAGGTAAAAACTATTGCATAGTTAGGGGCCTTGCTGCATGTCTGTACACGCTTCCACTGTGGTGCATTGGTGTTAGCAGAGACACTTAGTGACTTACCATGAGGGGTGTGGAGGGAGTGGTGACATTAACAGTAGCTGAGAGTAAGACAGCCAGGATGAGCTTGTCAGTGAAAAGTTTGGGAGCTGCTGTTAAGGATTTCCCACCTTTTATTGACCAACCAACCCCGTCTCCCCATGTTTGCCACAAGCAGTTGGAAACTAAAGTTAACTGTAGATGCTGATTTCAAATGAAGTGTTTGACCACGGTCGACCACTCACCTTAGTTTTGTGGCTTGTCATAGACTTCACTGTGGAGGGTCTGAGGTTGTGGGCAAACCCCAACTCAGAAAGTGTTGTGTTTGGTAGTGAAAGGTGTTACATCATTGGCCAGGACAAAAGAATTTTTAGGTTTTTTAGTTTACCTGAGGGAGAATCAGAAGGGTTAGCAGGTCACATTGTTCAAAGTACAGTTGCAGTTATATAGGCACTACTTACATAGGCCTAGATATCTTTGTGGTTAAACAGGAAAGCTGTGCCTTCAGGGCTTTAGCAGGCTCAGCTTCCCTGCAGTTATTTTTCTGTAACTATTTCTCATATAATATATGCTACCAATTAAGGTGGATAACCTGTCATAAAGTCTAGAGGCTTATATTGAACTGAACATTACAATGAATACCTTCTAAGTCTTGTTTATGCCATGCTGCTTTAAGTTACGGTGTGGTAAGAAATCTTTGACCAGCTGTCAATGGTTTTCAGCTGAAACTAAACAGAATGTGATGCTAATCTCTCAGGGACACGCTAAATTACGAAGAGCTCACTGAAGAATAAAGAGACACTAAAGGTATTGGTGTCATGTTGGTGCTGAAAGGTGCTTAAAAATGCATGATCTTTACCTTTGATAAATTTGCAGAAGATCCAAGTACTTAATGCTTTCAGCATTGCAGGGGATAGGCAAAAGTTAGTATATTTCAGGACAGTTATGCCCTTTGCTTTCTCAGATATCGAAAGAAGAATTAAGAATTTTTGCTTAATATCTCCTTATCTTAGATGTTTTTCTCTCTTTCAGATGGCTTGTTATTGCAGTTGGTCTAGTTCGGGCATACCTGGCTAAAGGGAGCTACCACAGCCTTTACTATTCAATAGAAAAGCCCCTGAAATTCTTCCAAACTGGAGCCTTGCTTGAGGTGGGTGTGGCCCTCTTCCCTAGTGTTACTAATGTTTGCATGAATGTGTTGTTCAGTAAAAATAAGGCAACCTGTGTTGGACAGTGCTTTGTAGGTACCTATTTTTTTCATTAGCCTTTATAGAGTGATTTGAAAGTAAGCATGAGAAATACACCTCACACAAATACTGAATTTTTCCTTTTAGCAAGGGAACTTACTGTCTGCTATTTAGCTTGGGCAGCAAAGGTAAATATTAAGCTTAATCTTTGAAATGCAAATATTGAATCTTAAGCTCTTGTAATAGAACTAAATGTGTGTTTAAATTGCTTAATTTGAAATGTTAGTGATTTGAATTTTTCTTTCTGTTCTAGATTCTGCACTGTGCACTTGGTAAGCTTGCAAATTTTCAGTTCATTATTTTTATAGAAGACTGCATTTTTAGCAATATATTAGCATAAAAATATTATGGTCAGTGAATTTCCAAATTTCGTTCTTGCATAACTCACTAATTTTTGCTTGAAATACATTACATTTTTTTTACTATGTAATTAGAGTAGTTAAATCATGGAAAACAGTGCTTGAGCTCCTGTCTGGATGGTCACCAGCCACTATTTAAGGACTAAGATGGCATTAAGGTTCCTAAAACTGCAACTACAAACTTGTTGTTTTTCATGTATCATACAAACATTCCACATAGGGGAGGGTGTATTAGATTGCAGGTTCATGTTGAATCCCTGTGGGTTTTTTAATAACCTAGTGAGGTAGCTGGGAGAACTTAAACTCATATACAGGAATGTGTCAGCAGAGGGCAGTCTGGTGCTGTACTTGTAGTTCTGAACCTCCTGAATTATCTGGTTACTCTGAAAATGTTGTCTTATAAGGGCAGTTTGTAACTGTGCACAGATCATCCCAACAAATGAATGATTATATGCTCCTCAAATTAATGGAAAGGCTTCTCAGAGTAAACTGTATGTCATCTACTGTGCTGCCAAGGCAGTCCTTCTAATCCTGTTTAATTCTACTAAGTCTCAGTTACTGGTTTTTACCAAAATAAACCATACTTTTTAGAAAAATTGTCAGAAATTAATACTGGAATGTGTCATTTTTGAAATCTTAATAAGAGGCAAGAAGGACAAGTTAAATCTTGGAACATGGGGAAAAAAACCTTGCAGATAAAATTCTACTTTTACCATCCTAAATCCATAATGCTCTGCTATTTTCTTAAGCTAAACTTGTGTGCAGACACCAGCATTTACTAGTACTAAATCTAAGAATGAAAAAACTTAATTGGATTATCTTTTTCTCACACTTGTGAGTATATGTCCATACAAATCAGTGTATAGCAGGAGAGAGTCCTGTGTTTCACCTTCTAGGCTGATGCAGAACAGCAAACAAGATGATTATACCAGCCTGTGTGCAAAACTAATAATTCTGGCTCAGTTGATTTGAGGTGTGGATCCATTTAGCCCATCTTATCCTCAGCAGCACAATTTAATATTAGTGAAGAGAGCCATTAGGGGAATGTTGCAACATTTTGTACCATTATTATTCTATCTTTTTGCTTTCGCTAACAGAATTTTTTTACAGAAGACTTACTTTCTTATAACTGGCCATGGATTTTTTGTTTCTGTTAGTGGAAGCACTTTGACAGCTAAATAAAGTGAGGGGCTTTAGCACAGCTGGATGCACTGCTTGGTGTTTGCTGTAGTCCTACTGACTCTAGCAAAAGTTTCTATGCTAGAAGTGGGGAATTTGCAGATTCCTTTGCCCCTGCTAAACTAATTGCTCTAACTAGAGCTGTAATTCTCTGTCAATAGAGGAGCTTATCTGTGACAGATGGCTGTGTGTATCAGCATAACTTTTCTCTCCACATCTTTTCAGCAGAATCTGAAATGTTAGCATCTGTGAGGCAAGTCCTTCAAAATATGAAGATTGATAGGGAAATGTTGAGAACAGAACTTTGACATGTGGCAAAGGTTTAAAAACTGGAGAGCTCTACATGGAAAGGAGGTAACATGTAGCCCAGAGATCAAGAGGAGGGAGCAATGGACAGACAGGCAGATGGAATGTTCAGTTCTTCTACTTGTGTAGCAGAGTCAAGCGTATGAATGGCACTGATAGCACAAGAGGGCTTCTGACTGAAGGAAGTTGGTATGGAAAGAGGCGATAAGAGCCACCAAAATGTAGAAGAAATAGTAGTGCAGGGAATTTGTGAAGGAAATGGAAAAAACCAAGGCTTTGGTGGGCACAGGCCCATCCTGCAGAATCACTGCAGTACTAGCCTTGCTCCCCCAGCGATGCTCTGGTAAGCCAAAGTCAGCACTGGTTCACTTTGCCTTAGCCTGCCCAGATTGGAGGGGCTCCTCCTGTGAGCTGTGCACACAGCCTGTTCTCATCTGGGAACCCACTGGGACAGGGGAAGCACTTGGAAGTTGAAGGATTTCCTGCTGGAGATGGGAGGCTGAGTGCAGGATCTGGAAGAGGTCTGGGCATGGCTTACTTGCTTCTTGGTTGCAGACCTGAGCACTCTGTCAAGCACTGTTCTAGCATGTGAAGTGTTGTACAAGTGGTGACAGATGTTTTTAAAAATAACAAACTTCAGGTTGACTGTCAGGTACCTGTTCAGTGCAAGGAGTAAATAATTAGAGGCAAGTAAAGTTTACATGAATTGTAGCTGGTGAATCACTTATTTTGATCTCCTGGTTTTGGCATAGATTTGCATTGTGTTGGCTACAATGAAAAACTTTGTCTAACTTGAGATAGTCTTGGATGGTTCCTAAACAGTCATTTTGGCTTACTTATAGATTCCTTTGCAGGAGCATTAGGCTATCTTGTTTAGGAAGGGGTGATCTAAATTGTATAAAAGAAAAGGTGTGTTAATACAATAGAAAAGATCCTTTAACAAGTACAGACTGGGATGGTTTATAGCACCTCTTTAGTGTTGTCTGAGAATGGACACCAGTTCTGCCCTGAGGTTTTACAACATTTATTAGATTATGAACAAAATGTGATAAAACTGAAGAGAACTGTATTTGTAGGATTTTCCTTTCTTTTTACTCTAAAAGAAGCCTAATCTGTCAATGAAAATAATTCTAATGAAAACTGCTCTTGGCTTTTCTTATTCTTTCTTCCTCTTTCACTTTCCCACTTTGGTCTTTATATCTTCCTCATGCTTTTTGTGTTGATTGTTGTGATCTGCATTAGTTTTCGAAGCACTTTTAACTGTAACTTACGAGCTGCACCTGCTCTTGCCTTTTTTTTTTTTATCATGCTATTGGAAGAAAATAAAACTTTGTGATGCGAAGTTTAGAAATTTTGTGTAATTTGCAGTCTAAAACTACTTTTGCTAGGTCAGACCTAGGATCCTTTTGCTGGAAGTTTAATCAGCACCTCAGAACTTGCTTGGAAGAACCAGTGATATCTGCTTCCTTGAGAAAATCTTCAAGCTGTTTCTGTACCTACCAGTGCATCAGCTCTTCCTGGGGGTCTGTCTGTTGTGTTTTTGAGGGGGGTTTTTTGAATTGTATTTCCAGGAAGGAATGATAAACTTTGTATCTACCAGAATGTAGGCTAGATCAGTGTTTCTGCAAAATACTTTTATTTTTTTAGCTTGCCGGTTTTTGGGATATACTGTGCAAAACATCTTTATTGTTTTTATTTTTTAAATCACAGTAATGAAGAATGTCTTGGATATTTTAATCAAAGAGGGTTTATTTGAAGGACTGTGTCCCAGAAGCTGCTTGATTGAAGTTATCTCATCTTATTCAGCTGTTCTGTGTATTAAGGAACGTGCTGTGATTGCAACAAGACCCGTTACTTTTATTTGCATTTTGATGCAGAAAGTCTCGTCAGGGGATTGTATTGCATTAGGATGTGTAAACATGCCACAGGAAGACTTCATACTTTCAAATTAAAAAAATTAAATGCTTTCCTTCCAAAAATTTCAAATAACTGGACCTTGGTTTAGCTGTGTTTTAATTCTCACCCTGGTAGTTGGGAATATTTACTAATTGCAAAATATCTTCCAGGCATTGTTCCCTCTTCTGTTGTTCTGACTGCTTTCCAAGTGATGTCAAGGGTGTTCCTGACATGGGCAGTAACACATAGTGTAAAAGAGGTAAGTCAAACTACCAAATAGATAGAAAAACTATTGATATATGCTGAAAAGCAAGTGTTGATCACTATCTTATTTTCCTTCAAGTGTCTTCTGTTATTATCCCAACATGTGAAATTGTTTATGTGAAATTCTGTGGATCAAAAGAAATAAAAATAGATCCGAAGTCAGCCTTTCTCAACAGCCAAAGAGAGCGAGGTCTGATTCTCTCACTGTAAGACATCTAGCTCCTGAACAGATTTTGCAATCCTCACTGGAAGTTAAAGAGGTTCCAGTGTGTAATCTGAATCATTGTAGTAGCCCAAATATCCTTCGTCTGTGCTGGGTTTTCTTCTCATTAAAGAAAGAAATTAGCCTTGATGCCAGTGTTAGTCAGCATGGGTGCCTGAAATAACTGACAGTTGTCTAGTGTCGTTACATATACGTAAAATCATTTGTGACCTGCTATGGACAATGTCTTAAGGAGCTTCTCTCACTGCCAAGTCTTCAGGGAAGCTGCTTTCTCTTCCTTACTCCAAACCTGTTGTCAGAGCATCCATCTACATACAGAGTAACATAAACTATAGTTCATAATAATCAACAGCCCTTTATGATACTACGATTCTTGTTCACATGAACCCTTAGTTTCATGCTGTCTAAAGTGGAGGAATGTTATTTTTCTCAATAAACTTAAAACCTGGTAAATACTTACTTTCTGATGGATTTTCCTTTTGGTGCAAACTGATGCACTGTGCTCCATGTTAATTCACTGGAAATAAATACTAGATTTTGAGCAAAACAAAGAAGCCGTAATCCCAAGACATCAGATTTTAGATATATGTATAAAATACTTTTAAAGAATTATGCTTGTAGTTTTGCTTGTTACCTGTATGATATTGGGATACCTGGTGCTTCCGAAAGAGCAGTGATAATCTGTCTTTATGAATTGTCTCCTGGTTTTGAAGTAACCCAAATACTGGAGTTTACATTGCATGGATTCGAATTATTCCATGTGCTGTCTGTCCTCAAAGGAGAGCCTGTAAACATGATTGTGGGTAAGGTTTTTTTGAAACTTATGCCCACATTCTCACCTGAGAAAACCAGCAAAATGGGAGAAAACAGGAGCAATGAGTTTAGCCTAACATTTGACTTTTAACAAGGATTCTTTCAACAATACATGCAAGTTTTTTTTCCCTCACACTTGTGTGGTCTTTTGGTTAAAGTCTTACAAGACACTGTATTATATGTTACTTTTTTTAATGTCTTAGAAAGTGGGCATAAGAATCGTAAGGATGAGGAATCCTGTTATGAGTTTTTGACCCGTGACTTAGAGCAAATAAATAAGAGGCTGTATTCTGCCCCCTCCCCTTCCCCCAGCCAGGGAGCATGCAGTCTCACTGGGGGAGATGTATTGCAAGTGTCACAAGTGTTCTACTTTTTCTAAAGGGCTGTCTGCACAAGTGAGCTCCATGGTGAAGTCCAGGATTAAATTCTCACACAGCTTTATGGAACTTGTAAGCTATGCAGTTGCATGATTAGGTTCTTGTAAAATAAAATGCAGTTTTCCTCTTTAACTCTTCGAGTGAGACTTGTTCAGTATCTTGCTTTTCCAGACTGTTCTCATATAATTAGTTAAAACACGAAACATGTATTGCATCCCTCCTCTCTGTCAGGATACACCCCTAGATATGTGATGTGATTTGAAGCATGCTTCTTGCCACTAACATGTTCGTGCTTTTTGTTGACTTCAGTGCTGATGTGTTGTTAAACTCCATATGAAATTATTTATAATAAATGTTAAAGCATGGCAAATGTTAAAGCACTGCACACCTCCTTGGGTAGCAATGAGATTCCCCTGAACTCCACCGTAGGAGCAGTTGTTGGTACAGTGGAGGAGGGCCTGGCACATCACACAGTACTTGTTATCATTTTGTCATTACACGAGAAAGGGATTGGTTTGGTGAATTTTACTGTTCCCCCTGCAAAGGAGGGAAGTGAATGAGCAGCCAGTTGTGAAGGGCTAGGAGGATGTAGGCACAGGAGAACAGAAAGTGCCCTTTGCTTCAAAAGATGTCTTTCTGAATTTGTGTGAACAATGAGATCATCTGGTTACATCATGGCAGACCTTTGTAGAGTTCCATTCTGCTTGATAATTCTGTACCCAGTTCTGATGGGTAATTAAAAAATGGTGTCAGCAGGGATTTATTGCTTATCCCATTGGGTTCAGTTACACATAAGTTGCAGATATAGTGCATATTTAGAGGAACCTTTCTAGAACATGCAGTCAAAAGAGATGCTGTGAAGACTACCTGTACAGCATATAGAGGTGGTAATTAAGATTTTAGTATCTGCAGTTGTGAATTGATATCTTCAATCAGCAAAGCATAGTTAAAGAGGGAAGAACGTTTTAATTTATGATATTTAAGATGAACCTGTGATAAAGGAAGTCCACGCTGGAAAGTTCAGATCTCTGGCTGAGTGCAGTTGAAAAGCTGCATTCATCACTGCTTTACATCTGTGTAAAATCTGAGGAATACCTTATAACACAATTGTCTGTCAGGCCCTTTGTGCCTACTGGGAAGCTTCCTTTCTTGTTTTTTAATTACTGCACTGGAGAACCAGTGCTTTGGAGGGAGATACGCTGTTCCAACATTTTTTGCCATTGCAGTTGCATAGTGCTGCTGGTTTCACTCTTCTGCACTGGATTGCTCAATTATGTGTTTAGCTGAAATTTTCTGCAAATTTGTCAAACTGTTACTCTTAATGTGGAGAAATTTCCCTTTCTCTGCTTAAGGAAAACATTAAAAACCTCTCAGGCTTTATTTTGTCAACTCCCAGTTCTCATCTTTGCATCTTAAACGTCTTATATTTTAACAAACATTTTCTGCTATTCACAGTATTGAAGATAAGCTAAAATATATTCAGGACCCTCCTTGATGATATATTGGTTTGAAGCACATGCCAAAAAATTATGCCTGCTGTATGATTGACCCCTCTTAAGGCAGTTGGACAAATAAGGTGTAAATAAAGTGTAAAATGTGTTTTGACTTGTGTCTAATGCTTCCTTGAAAGACTGGCATGAAAAACAACAGCAGAAGAATTGAGTTCTAAGGGCAGCATTGGGCTTAGTGGTTTGTTAAAGGTCTACTGTGTCTTTGCTGTACTATCCATCCCCCTTAGCTTCAGCCTGGAAGAGGAATGATGCAAATGCAGCATTAGTGCCTAAATGAATAAGACTCTCGAGAGATTGTTTTGTAAATCAGTTCCCAGGGGTTTGATAATGTGCATCCCAGACGTCTTTATTTGAACTACTGAAAAATTGTCAGTGCTCAAAGAGATGTTCTGATAGCAACAGACTTGTGACAGATGTGTGTAAAAAGCATACTTTTTAATGATAACCACCAATTTAGAGTATTCTTTCTTCCCTAAAAAGGGACACAAGCTATAAAGGCACAATCAGCGATTCTTTAAGTAACCTTAACAGGGCTGTGTGTGTGTTTCATAATGGTGTGAACTGTTTTAATAACTTCTAATACTTAAGTACATGGGGAAGACTAGACCTCTGAAGGCAGTGTTACAGAAGCCCTGTGATAGAACTGGATTGTAACTGCCAGATTTTCTACTTCCATGTGTATCGTTCACTGTTAGCTCTTTGTCCTTGCTCATGTCCTTGGATGCTACTTCAACCAAAATTTTTGTTTCTTGACTTTACTGATTTCTGTAGCTAGACATAAAAAGAACTGGGGGTTTTGAAGTACAGGTTGAAGTCTGTGACTCACATTTAGATGAACTTGCTAAGCTGCTACTCCCAATTTGACCAGAAGATGCAGCTCTGGAGTGCTGTACGAGCACATTGCTCCTTCAGAACAGCATCAGCTGTGAAATGCTGTTAACTTTTCCCTGTTGAGAACTAAGTCTTGCTTTTAAAGCAGACCCCAAACAAGATTAGGATCCTTTAGCAGTGTAAAAATAGATTTGGTCTCTTGTCTGAAAATCTTCAGATAATTTTTGGATTTTGCTCTTTTATGATAATGCAAGGTAGATTAATATATAAATAAATCATCAGAGTTTCATGTGGAAAAAGAACAAGATGCATTTGCTGCAAAATGCAGTGGAAGTGATCTGAAATGTTATATGCAGCAGAACACATATTAACAGCAGCTCTGCATTCCAGGATAGCTCAAGATTTCTGTATAAATCTTTCTGGGGTTTGCAGTCTGTAACAAAGCTTTTTCTGGGTAATCCTCATGAGTGTTTTTACACAAAGATATACGATCGTTTCCCTCCTATTGAAACGTTTCTGATTGCCCACATATACGCGTGTTCCTTTTTTATTTTGCTGGTACATGTACTTTGCTCAAGGTGAATAGTATACCACCCACATCTGTGGGCTTCCTTTTCCCTTTTTTCAAGAGTTGGAGGAAAAGAGAAAATGTGGGCCCCTGTGGTTGAGCTCTTTTTGTTCCCATGGACCACTGAGTTTGGGCTCAAGGTACTTGTACAGCTGGGAATTCTGTAGAAGGGAAGAGGAAAAGAGGGGGAAAGCTGCATAAAAATTATGTCTGCTCTCTCTCGAGTTTGTGGTGCAGGTGTGTGAACCCCATATCTACTATTTGATCATTGCTACTCCATCTGCAACTTGAACCTCATAATGATGCTCCAAAATCTAATAAATACAGCAATTCATTTTAAAATACATGCCTACAGATACTAACCTTCAAAATATGGAGCGAGTAAAAGTTGCTTCAGTGATGTGTGACTGACATAAAGGCCTCAAGAGGTGTAAAGCAGTGAAACATGATATAATGCCTTGAGTGTAACGTTAGAGGAACTGTGCTAGATACGATAAGCACAAAATGGAGCAAGGAACAGTGAATCATGTAGTTGTCAAGCTTACTAGAGGTGAGACAATCTGAGCTTCTGTTTCTTCTCCTCCCAGCCTGAACTCTGGTGTTAGCTGTTTTGCTGCTGCTCAAAAGGAGGACCCAATTTCTCACCTGTAGAGAGAGGAAAACAGTGCATTTACTCAGAAGTAGCATGAACTAGGAGCAGAATATAAAGTGTAAACTAGATATCAAGTGTTAGACTAATCATCTTTTCTGTGTGGTACACTAGGAAACAATTGTAGCACTGAAATAGGAGCTGGTATTGTGTAGGAATGGGAAGAGTTCTGAATTGTCCTCAGTATTTCCAGGATTTCTTGTACCAATTTACCTTGCACAGAATGTGAGATCTTAAGTTACCTCATCATGAAGCGAAGTTATTCTTAAGCAACTAGAAAAATACAGAGCATGATAAGAAGGGTTTTTTTACTGTTGTTACTAATTATGCTTTTAAGCTCATTCTTGGAGTCTGTTCTCTAAAATGATGCAGTAAAGCAACCCACGGGAATTGATTTCTGTGAGGTTTTCTTGGGTCTGGTGAGCATTTGGTGAGGCTTGAATTGATACTGAGCTTTTTTCTTTCTTGCAGGTACAAACTGAAGACAGTGTCCTCTTGTTTGTAGTGTCCTGGACAATCACTGAGATAATCCGTTACTCTTTTTACACATTTAGCTTGTTAAACCATCTCCCTTATCTCATCAAATGGGCCAGGTCGGTAGCATAATAGTAATCACAGCCTTAAAAGCACTGATTCCATAGGGATATTTATCTTGTAAAATAGCTGCAGTACAAAAAATAGGATTTTGCCTTGAGGCAATTGCCCTGTCTGTGAATGTGACTTCCCAGCAGATTTTGGAGTTACAAAAAAATGTATTTCATTGTAAACTGAAAGAGTAGAAACTGATATTTAACAGTAAGGGGTGACAGTAAGTAAACTGACATTTAGCAGTAACTGTTGAATCCACAGGTTATACTTGAAACATCATCTTTAACCTCACTGATGAACATCAACTATATTTGGCCCTGTTTTAAGTAGTAAAATGACCTCTACCAAAGAGTTTAGAAATGAAAGTTGTAAAGTGTGTGTGGGGTGAATAGTTTTAAAGATAGTTTTTAGATTCTCAAAAGTAATCTTTAAATATTTCAAACTGATTGGTGATTTGAATACTTACTTTGCAATAATATTCATAGCTTGCCACGCTCTAATCAAATAAGAGCTAAGGAGAATAAATACTGAGTTGAGAATGTAAAAAACTGAATATCAATAGTAGTTTTACAAATACTTTGTCAGAGGTGTAACTTCTAATTCTTTCTGTAAATGTTTTGTTCTAGGTACACTTCGTTTATAGTATTGTACCCAATGGGAGTCTCAGGCGAATTACTCACAATATATGCTGCATTACCCTTCGTCAGGCAGTCTGGCTTGTATTCCATTAGTTTACCTAACAAGTACAATTTTTCTTTTGACTACTATACATTCCTGATCCTGGTTATGATCTCTTACATTCCAAGTAAGTATGAGTCTGTTAGGATTTTTAGTATTAATAGCTGTAATGGGAAGAGCTAATAATTGTGGGATTAGCATACATATAACTGACTGATGTAGGCTATTGATGACTTGCTTAATTTCTGTATGATTCACAAAGGTTAGTGTCTCTTGGAAATGTTAGTTTTTGCTGTTTATGTTCCATCCCCTACTTTGTTGTTCTGCAAACAGACTGTGTAACAGTCTTAGAAATAAGAGGAGAAAAAGCTTTGCTTGGAGTTTAGAGAGAGCAGAGATGAAAGAGGTTTGTATAAAGTGCCTTAGATTCCAAAAAAGCGAGACTAGAATTACCAGAAATAAAACAAATCTGGTAATTTCATTCTTTTGGAAGGACTTTTTCCTCCCTGCAGTCAATTTTCTTTCTGTTGCGTGTGTGCAGTTCAGGAAGCTTTTGTCATCTGCTTGTACATGCAGACGTAAATATGGCATTTTGCATTTAGCTAAAAATGTGATTGCTCTAGCAAAAAATAAATACCTGATGCCTTAGACTGATACCACTTCTCTTTAAAGTGTAAAAGGCAATAGATAATTTGAGCAAAAAGTGCGTAAGCACGTTCTCTTTTAATGCAGAATTGGTGGCCTTGGCCATGTGACTGTGCATCTTACACTGACATGCAAGCCTTGTTTCCAACTTTATTGACTTACTCTGTTTTCTCTTCAGTCTTTCCTCAGCTGTATTTTCATATGCTACACCAGAGGCGAAAGGTACTCTCCCACACTGAAGAACATAGGAAGTCGGAGTAATTCCAACTCTTTTTCAGAACTTTTCAAACATCAAAATGCTGCAGTTTTTCAATACCCAGCACATTTGTAAAGAACATACTAAGATAAGTCAGAGGTAAAAGACCAATAATTTAGCAAGAATAACCAATAAATCTGATTCCACTGAAATTCTACAGCGTAAAACACTGAAATCATTTTCAGCTTGCAGTGCTTCAGAAAACTTTTAAACTTTATATGGCTTGGCAGTTAACCTTTTCCTTAAATGATGTGCTAAATGGATTTCATTTATTATTAAATGCCTGAAGGTTGCAGTATGAGTGATGAAGTTGTAGCCACTAAATGCCTGAATTGGGATTATATTACTGATACCTCTTGTTTTTTAAGTGCTTGACTGCATGCCAGAAACTGTATGTATTGCTGTGAAAGCAAACAATATGCTCTGGAATACTTCTGGATAATGTCTGAGACTTCAGTGGAGAATGTAATCTGGGCAGAGTGATTTTAGAAAGGTAGGTTGTGTATTTAAAAGGTGATGGGAACAGGAACAAGAAACCGATGATGGGAAATGTGGTTCTTTAGGAATTTAAACAGTACAGTGTCTGACCAGAGTGTATTCTCTGAAGATCTTGTTTAAGCTGATTACTCAAATGCTAATGCTAATTCAGAGGCTGTAATGCTTATCTGAAACATTAAAACTCCTCTAAGTACTGCATCCCTGGATACTTTTTTTACATATTAAAAAAAAAAATAAAATTAATACTAACTGTAAGATTTCTAGTGATACCAGTAATGAATCTAAATATAAGGAGGCAGGTCACCATAAACGTGCAGTTCTGCCCTTTTTACTTTAAGTTATCATCTTTGATCACTGTCAGTGATACTCACCTTTCAGTGCTGAGGACTGTTTGGTCTACTGTGGAATCATCTGGGGGCCTTGTTTCTCAACCTAACTTTTCTTAAGTGACTGATGTGTATCACTGTGGCACATCCAAGCAGGCAGTTCCAGGCACTCAACTTCTGAAGTGTTGCAAAGTAATAAGCTGCTCTTTTGAAAACAGATTATCTCATGTGTTACATGCTGCTTTTGCAGACTAGACAAGCCTTCTGTCATCTGTTCTTGTGTAAGAGTGGAAGACCACAGAAGGTTTTATTTTCCTTGGGGCTTTCTCTGGGTTCTCTGGCTTAGCTGTCCCTTGGGAAGGTAAAACAGAGAATGGAAGAACCAGGAAAGCCTTGTAGTGAGGCAGAAAGCATTAATACTGTGTGAGCAGTGCCCCAGGTTATAAAGAAACTTTTGATTGGAGGCAAAAGGGTGGGGAATGGAAGGGGCAAAAGGAGCAGGAAAATGGACAGATATCCAAGTAAAGACAAAAGGAAATGTAGGTTATGGCCTTTGCTCTGTTAGGAGTTGATAGTCAAATGGTGTTGTCTGAGCCCAGTCAGAGTCACTAGACAACACCACATAGCCTTCTCTGGCTTCCCTCTTGTAACATAATAATGGAGTGCACAAATGAGGTGTGACCCCTACCATGGTACCTGCAATACTGACCTCATGCTGTGCCTGCCAGCACCTTCCCCTGGACCTGGCCCAGTTGTGCTCAACACATCCCAGCTCTCCCTACACACAACCAGTAAGTAGTGGAGGCACAGGCTTTCTGTTCTAGCACTTGGGAAGAGCTGGATTTGCAATTATTTAGACTTATTCTTGTCAGAGCTGTATTTTTTTTTTAAACTTTCCATTTTTCAGTAATTTTCTTTGACTCCATCAAAAAATACGAGTTTTCCTAACTCTCAGTATATAGCACATTTCCTGTTCAACATGAACAGGACTATTATAAGCAGAGAGAGGGTGAGAGACAATAATTCTTTGCTTCTATTTTAAATACTTTGGAGCCAATTATTGACAGACTTCAAAAAGACAGGGGGTCGTACCAAGGTGGATGGTGGTCTTTTCTCCCAAATTACAAGTGATAGGACAAGAGGATACTGCCTCTTTTTACATCAAGGAAAGTTTAGATTTGTTATTAGGAAAAATTTCTTCATCAGGAGGGTTGTCAAGCATTGGAACAAGCTGTCCAGGGAAGTGGTGGAGTCACCATCCCTGGAGGTGTTTAAAAGAAGTGTAGATGTGGTGCTTACCCCATGGTTAGTGGGACTTTGTACTGTTAGGTTGGACCTGATGATCTTGGAGGTCTTTTCCAACCTAAACAATTCTGTGATTCTATTACTGTGGCCATATACAACCTCAAAGTGGTTTTGGATTTGAAGATGCAACAGTTTGATTCATTTCTGCATTAGGTTATGTGCTTCATTGTAGTGATCGGAGAAATGTTACATTATAGTCAATTCATTGTTCCAAAGTGTAAACTTTCACCTCTGAACAAAACATCTTTTGCTTATACTTGCTATTAAAGAAAGTGTTATCAGTATTTCTGAAGGATGCCCTCTAAAAGATCTGATTTCCTGATGTACTTAGGTTATTGGATATTGTTGGTGCTCAGCTCCTGAACTTTTCTTAATTTGATTTCTGTGCCCAAATAAAAGATTTGGTTTCAAATTTGTTGGTCCAGTTTGGAGAAAAATACTGGCTGTGTAATACTCCTGTATGGAACAAACTCCTAGCTCTGCTGGTGAGAAAAGTACAGTACAGATCTGTGTACAGTGCAATCAAATAGCATTGGCACCAGGGAAAAGCAGAGCACGCTGCCAGTAGGGAGGGAGCCTGCACAACCAACACCTTTAATGAATAAGCTTTATCATGGAATATTTACTTCAACTGAAAACATTAATTTACCACACAAAAGCAAATAAGCTACAGACTCATAAAAGAAAATGGAGTTACTTTTCCTTTCAAAATAAAAAGAAATTGCTAGTAAGAAATTGTATCAGCAAAGTTTATTTCTTAGTTATACTTTGAAATATGAACATACAGTTAGTATGTACACAAATTCAGCACTTCAGCCTGCAGTGCTTTTTCAAATTTATCTTCCATGGGAATCACTGGAAGGTGATCTTGAGTGAGAGCTGTAGTGTGATGCCCTAATGCTGTTTGGCTTGTTCCCTCACACTGACTTTGGTCACACATGTGGGGTTTTTCCTTCTCGTAAAATAAGAGATTTCCCCTCATCTGTCACTGAAGTTGTAATGTGGTTTGTGTGAACTTTATAATAAAAGCTTTGATTGGTACTCTTTGTCACAAACATAGAGGGTTTTTATTTCCCCTGCAGACTATTTACTTGGCTTGCATGTTCTCTGTGAGCATATCCAAACCAGCAGGCGTTTCCTGCTTTGGTGTCTCTGTTGTGTGCACTGGTTCAGTTGACAGCACTTTATGTTCTACCATGCTGGCTTTGTCTGAGTTAGTCACTACCCTCTAAAAGACCAAGGCTCTTACCAGTGTATAGTTTACAACTGGAATTGTAGAAATGTTCATATTGTAAATTACAGTAAGATGCAGGTTACAGTGCAGGTAAATTGTCATTTTTCACAATGTGATGTTTCTGTCGAAGGTGGGGTTTTTGTTAACATAATGAAGGTTGACATTTGTGTGGACCAATCTGCAGTGTCATTTTAAAACCTATCTTTCAGCTTAAAATTTTCATGAGTATACATCAAATCATGCATTTTGATGTATATGTCAGTGAAATTTGGGTGAAAACTATATACAGTCATTTTTGTATTTTTTCTATGTTGTGGAGAATAAAACTGTAATTTTATAAGTCTGATTCACTAAGATTATTATAAGTTAAATGTATTTTTTGTATATTTAGGAATCTGGTATTACCTGGAGCTCTGAAAGACTAAGCATAGACTTTTATGCATGGTTGAAAGATATTTCAACTTGATAATGCAGTGAAATGGTTTGTATGCTAAAATAATCTGTGTTGTTGCCTTGTGAAATTGATTCTGTGCTCTCCACCTGGATTTGGCCTACTGATTAGTGATACTAATTGCTATAATCCAAATAAAATAATTCTGAACAAAATACGTTGTATTGTTACTGTTTAAGGAACAAAAGCAGATACTTTATAAATGTGAATTAGGGCTGCATTTTTATTCATTTGTATATAATGTGTACCTTGCCATTTACAAGATATTTTTTTTTAGCATATGTAGCTCTGGAGCTCAGACAAAAGAATTAAGAAACTTCATACTGTTATGAAAGGTCTGCTTTTCACTTTCAAAAGAACTACTCATAACAACACGTTAACTGTGTCAGCACTCAAACTTACAGCTTCCTGAAGGATCCTCAAAAGAATGCGAGCTTTTTGTTCTCCTGTTGTTATTTGTACTCTGGATGCTGATGGTTTTCTACAAAAACAAAATCGTTTGAGTATTATAAATATAGTGGAATGCTTAACTAATGCAACAGAATACTTCAGAGTTCATTTACTAAATATAATATGTCTGCTACCACGGCAACGTTCTTAGCATTTTTAACACTTCCTGAGAGAGATTTAAAAACTGTGTCTAGATGGCATTAATGCTCATAAATAACAAGTTATAATCCTCTAATAGGAACTCAGTTGCAGAGTGAGTGCTATTATTCTAGGCATATGCTTGTCATAAGATTGCACAACTACAGTGATTTTTTTGTTGATTGCAGACGAGATGAAATGCTGTTGTCATGCCCAGCATCAGCACATGTCCTACTCATGATAGCTGTGACTTGGCCCTGCTGTGTAATTGAGAACTTCTCTTTGAAATGCTACGCTGCGAATGGCGGTGCTGAGCTCTGCTTGTGCCTTACAATAACTACTGCTGGTTATTTGTGTTTCCTCTTTGCATTTTGAAAACAGCATGTGTGGAAACAATTTTAGTTCCCTAAGGTAACATTAAAAAATCTGAACAGCTTAAGGATTCTGTGTTTGCAAGCAGTTTAATATCACAAGAGTGCGTAAGGCTCATCTTAAATAAAGCATTGGCACTTCTTGACGTAAGACTTGAGGAAGGCTCTGTGCTGGTATGCTGAGGATAAAATAAAAAGCTGTGACTATCTGTGTGATTCAGTTTCATTTGATATGAACTGAGCATTTCTACAGTTGGGATTGATTGATGAATTGATTCAAGCCATCCAACTGCCTGGGACTTCCATTCAATATCAAGCGGCTTTTCAATTCTCCTTCCTATCTCCTAAACAAATACTCTTCCACAAGTGTCAGAAAGTAGTAAGAGAATTAATAAAACTTCTATAGTGGTTTCTTGAAGGCTTTTTGAAAGCCTCTGAAGGCCTTTGAAGCAGTTGGAATTTCAAATGTGGATTGAAAATTTAACTCTTTTAATCTGGAAATCACTGATTTCCAGAATAATACTTTACAGATGGGAAAGATCCTAAAGCCCTTTATATGTCTTCACAAATTAGCTTGGACATTAATATTGTCAGAGGTGTGCTTTTCTCTTTGATGTGCTGACATAGATAATGTGTTAATATTAGGGAAAGAGATGTCACTCTCAGTATTATATCTTAATTTTTTCTAGTGGTTTAAGAAGATGCATATTATTTTGCTATTCCTCTATAAAAACATAATTCATAATATTTAGAATCACTTGCATGTCTAGTAATACTTGCACAAACTCTGTGCAGCAAACTGCCTCTCTAAATTTATTTCATATAGGTTGTACATAGCAATTTGACATTACCTGGTACTACATGAGCATGTTATTATTGGGAAATTCTTGGGTGGAAGCTTTTGCAGAGGCTTATTCAACTGAATTGTGAACACTGAATTGCATTTTGTCCTGTCTTTTTGACTCCTGCTGCACACAGTCTACACAGTCTTCTGTGACCTGTTACCACTTGCAACAAGGGTACATTAAAACTTGAACACCTGAACTCACAGAATTGTATTTGTTCTGTAATCTACATTCAGCTTCTTGGGTAAGACACTGGGTTAGTCTCACTCTACAGTGATAATCTGAAGAATATATATCTAGAGAGAGAGAGAGATAGGCATTTCAGGAATCTTCTTTAAAATTAGTTTTAAGTTGATGTCAATTTAAAGGTCAGCCCTTTGGTTTTTTTCTAGCATGCCTACAAAAAAGTCAGTTGTGGAGAACATATAGGAAGTGGAGCACCTTCCAATCAGCTTAACCCTAGGTTGCTTGTATGAAATCAGTTTGCCTTTTAAAGGCTTCTCTGGGTAAAATACAACCTCTTCACTTACTGGATAAAGAAAAAGATCCTGAGTGCTGGTCTTCTCTGCTGAATGACAGTCAATAAAGAGATGAGATGGAACAGAAGAGGTACTGGAGGATACAGAGCTTTACCATTGTGCTTCCCAAAGAATATTCAAGCATTGACAAAACAGGAAAATGTCTTCCTTTTTCTCTTTGGTATCCAGTAGTTGTTGGGGTGGGGTGTTGTTTGGCTTTGGGTTTTGGGGTGGATTTTTTTGTTTGGTTGTTTTTTTAAGGGAGAACAGCAGCACTTAATGGAGATGCTGAAATGTTTTGTCTGCTGTGCTGATGACATGAAGTTCCTTTTATTCTTCTCCAGGTGTTTATTACAAGATTATGGGGAACTGGATGCACTGGCTTAGGTGTTTTGTTTTAGTCCTCTGTTTCTGTGTATAAACTACTTCTGGGAAAGTTGCTGGTTAGAGAGTATTAAATGTGTTTCCTTACGCAGCTTTTTGGTGCAATTTAAATTAAGTAAACAAAGCAATTTGTTAGCAAACTGGAACAGTGGAAAAAGCTTTCTTGCATCAGCAGGAAAATGGATGTGAAATTGAAAGTCAGACGTTGCTGGTTGGTTTACTTAGTAAGACTGGAAATTAACAGTTGATATTGTTAGAGCCCTACGAGAGGTAAACTGTACAATCTGAAAATACTGCATTACTCTTCAAAATGTATTGTCGAGTCAAAGAATGTGTGGAAACCTGCTCTAGGCTTATAGGTGCATTCAAAAAGGGGCAGATGGAAGCATTCATGGGCTACTGTGCTCCATGTTCCTGGTGATGCATAATGGCACATCAGGCCTAAGCTCACCAGATTTTGAAGAAATAAAGTGCTGATAGAAAGAAAGATGTAAAACTACTACATACCACTGTTGTTAAAAACAATATGGTTTATTCTTAGTTACATGCTTTAAACTGATACTTGTTAGCAGAATAAACTGGGGCTGGAGTCCTATGATACAAATTCTTTGGAATAAATGTAATATACAATGTGTTGTTACCTCTCCGTTGTAACTGTGTAACCCAGAATAACTTTCCAATAAAAAAGGTATGGTTTTGTATATTTTTATTCAAGCCTAGCTTTCTCATGAAAACTGGGTAGGCAGGTTTTTTCTGGCCCACTTACCTGTTCTTGACTGGGACTGGAGTCACTAAAAAATACCAACAAAATGTGAAAGAAGGGTATAGAGGTGGTGGAGAAATTTCTGCAACTTGTGTCTGTGCTTACCTCCAGACCATCTACAGCAGGTGCTACTCCCATGGCAGAGAAAATATGGGGAGTGGACCCAGAAAGTAAGATGAAAACATTCGAGTCTACATTTTGCCAGTCCTGTGCACAGAATTAACAACTTTTCTACACACCCTCATGAGGTTCCTTCATTAATACAGTCTGGGTTTTTTGACTGCAAATTTGACAGACAAAACCACCTGACTCTGGGCCCTGGTTTCAGGTGTCCTGAATCTGGGTGTCAGGGTAGTGGAAGTTGATGCGTTGCTGGTGTGCTCAGCACTATAATGACAAACTCTAATAAACTTTTGGGATATGTGACCTTAACTATTGGTGCCCCATTGCTGTTCGTGCTTGTACTGCAGGTAAACAGGCTACTTGTGTGAGTGGAACTTGAGACTGAGCCTCACTACAACTTGTGTTAAAGTATTTGACAAAGTAGCTTAAAACCATATAGCTTTTGGGCCAAAAACATATATATTCTGCCCTGAGCTTCATACAGGCTCCTGGAGTCAACTTGGTACAAACATTTCTGTCCTGTTCTTTGCTGTTGTCCACAGGTGAGCTGGCAGGGCTGAATGCTGAGTAGGTAGATGTGTGCTACAGTTAACAAATGAGCTGCTGTGTTCACATTGTTTGTCAAGAACTGGAATCCTTGGCTCCTTTTTCCTTACTGTCAGGATTATGTGAAGTCCCTGTGACTGACCACAGGAATTACTTGTGTTACGGTGAATTTCATGATTCAATGCTCCTGTATTGCAAATGTGCACATGCCTGTGTTACAGATCTGCACCCCGGCTTTGCCTGTACTACACAGCATGGGCATGCAGATACATTGTATTTCTGTGTCTGGGGTGCAATGTTGGGGGTGCTGCTGTGAAAAAGCTGATAAACCTGATTCAGTAAGCACCTTGTCTTGCTAGGTTTCTATGTACCTACCCCTAAAAAACCCCCAAAAGTCAGTTGTGAGTCAGGTTGTTTTGGGTTGGGCTTTTTGTTTATTTTTTAAGGCACTGTGGTTTTGTGTTTTCACTGTTTTCTCACTTCTGGTTCTATTCCTTGTGAATCATCAGATTATTGGGAGGGGGGGTGGTGTGGAGCGAGAGAATTTATAATAGCAGCTTGTTCAGTGTCTGTTTCCTGCCTCCAAGTTGGATCATGTGATTGTCTCTGGGTTTCAGAAGGCTGCTTTGGACTCTGCAAAGATAGTCACTGAAAGGGCCAAGAACCTGTTTTATAGAAGTGTCACTAATTTAGGGAGCATAGATATTTCAAAGTTCTGGATTTAATACTTCATGAATCTTGGTAATGCATGAAGGCCATGAAGAGGGAACTGTGACATGGATATTCTGAGGTCACTAGATGTTATTCTTCGTTTTAAGTAAATCATGGAAAGAAAGAACGTTAATGTTTGTCTATTGCACCTGTTGTAATAATAATAAAGTAAAAAATGTTTTGATACAAATTTATGAGGCTCCATGTGAAATCAGAATTTATGTGAACTGTTTGAACTGTTGAAGAAGTTCAGATCTGCTTCACATAGCTCTCTCTTGTTTTCCTCATGCCTTCCTGAAAGTTCTTGTGGAGTTCACATCATTCTAGTGATTTTATGCTGGCATTCTCTAAATCTTCAGTGTGTGTATACTTCCATTTAGGTACTTTTACCAGAGAAATATTTTTTTAAAAAGAAGCAGGGTTCAATTTTAATTCAGAATTTGATCAGGATATGATTGAAGGTACTGAATGAAGTTTTTCCCAACTGCACTTCTTCCCCCTCTCCCCCCCAAAAACCCCACCAAACAAACAGCAACAAACACAAAAACAAAACCACAAAAAAGGAAAAAGAAAACTTTTATGATGGGGCAAGTGGAAACTGAGAAGGCTAGGCTAGACTGGAAGGTGGAACATTACCCTTTCTGGAGAAGGAATAGTAAGTTTGTTTAGGTACTACCCAGTCTTGTGATGTTTGTGTTTGTTGATCTCCTATGAACAAAGCAAGTAAATGTTCTCACTTTAGAGGTTAGAATACAAAGCATACTTGTATTGATTAAGGTTGTCATTGTTTCCAATGTCCCAGCCATGTTGGGACTGAGATATAGAAGCTCCTCGTGATTCCTTTTGCAGTCATTCCTCAGAAAATGGCTGGACTAAGCTGTGAAAGGAAAAGGTAACTCGTACCTATGTATAAATTATTAACAAAGTATAATTGCCTGAATGTTCTTGTAATAAATGTTAGGCATTTTTAAATGACTGTACAGCCACCTAGGATATGCTGTTTTGTTGTACCTTAGTGCTATATATAGTTGACCTCCTGAATTAGAAACAAGAGCCAGGGCTTGAAGAAACTCCATGTTAGAAAGAAAGCTGTAGGATAAGATGTCCATAATCCGTATCCTTAGTATTACAATATTCTGCTCACTGCCTTGCTTCTACTACCATTCTGAGGTACAAGATCCAGTAACGTGATTGCCTGGAAGTAGGCAATACATTTAAGATTTTTAGTATCCGTGTGGAATCTTACATATTCTTTTTCATAGCCCTATTTCTGTCCTCATTATGTGAAGTACCTGATTAGTTGGCTTTTAACACAGCATCCTTGCTGTTTTCACAAGTTACAGATTGCCTGAAGAATCTCTTCCAAATCTTCCTTTACCTTGCTTTAAACTTGACACCTCATATTTACCTACCTGTTTTTAAAGTTACAAACTTCTGGGTTCCCCTGCAGCCAAGACAAAACATTTTTTCCCTTCTGGCTAGTGATTATTTTTTCTAAAAAAAAACCCAACTCCTAACTTTAATGTCTTCAGCTTTAGCATCAGTTTTTGTACCATTAGAAAAAAGCAAAACTATTCGTATGTCAAACAAATGACATAGAGAAAAGAAACATGAATGATGCTCTAGAACTGAAATTACTGTTCTCTGGTGCCTGTACACATAAAATTTCTGAAGGAGGGGCTATAGCTCACTATATTTTGTAATCCTGCCTGGGATTCAGGCTTCCAGAGGCTATCATGGTGCAGAAGATAAGACCTGGCTTAGTCCCAGTGGTGAAATACGAGAACCTTAAAATTACTTGGCCTGTTACCTGAGCAATGCTTTGTTGACATCCAGAACTAAATGTAGTAAGATGTTGATGTTGGATGTGCTTGGTTCTTACACATGTCTTCATAGTAATTTTCTGTCAAGCAGAATTAATTTTAGACATTAGGTTGTTGTGGATCACCTTCCTCTCTTTACTTGTACATTTTTGTGGAAGAGTGAGATCTTTTACTGCTGGCTTTGAGAGAACCAAACAAAAAGACGTGTCCCGATTTACAGCTCACTGAAGAATCTTTTCACTGTCTTTATCCCCAGAGTTCAGGCACTGTGCAGCCCCAGTAACCAACCCCACCACTCCTGAGTTTTGTTCTACTCGAGTAGAAAGAAAGCAGCGTATGGATAGTGACAGTGTTTGTATAATACCCCCAGAAAAGATAAACTCCATCTGAAAGACAGTGGTATTTATATATAAAAGTGTCTCCTCGTGGAAGGCAGACTGTGAATGCAATCTTGATGAGCTGCAGTATGTAGCATGTGGCAGGAACGCCATGCAAGTGAGCATCATGGCAATAGTTGCGTGCAATTTTTAAATGACAATCTTTAACTGCATTCCTGGTGAGTGCAAGATGCTCTGGGGGAGCAGCTGCCGAAAATTCAGCATATGGGTTTACAAAGCACTGAAATGCACGAAGGGCCGAGTTGGTGTAGTTTGTGGAGTTCCTTGCACGTGTAAAGGACACGTGAAGGGCTGGTGTTTGGAAGGGCCTCTGTTTGTTTTTTCCCAGCTGTAACCACCAATACTGCCTCTCTACAAACCTTGCTTACCTCTGCCCCCTGATAACCACAGCTTCAGCTCTGCTACTGCTAAGGACTGCCCCAGCAGGGATTGTCACTGTTCGAACAAACATCCAGACTATTACCAGTTCCAGATACTTAAGCTAACCAGTTATCTGATTTGTCAGTTTGCTTTTAATAAAAACGTGATGCGGAACATCAAGCAATAATATTATTCTTGGTACACACCAAACACCGTAAATCATTAATTATCTCGCTCGCGCCGGCGGGAAGAGCGATTCACCCGCTGTGGGAGAGTCGGGGGGTTTGGAACTCGGGTTTGACACTTGTGGTGCCCTGGGGCGGGTCCCGCCCACACGGGAGCGCCGAGGCAGAACGCGGAGACAGCCCCGATCCCTGGGAGCGATCCATAGAGCCCATCCCTGGATCCGATCCCTGGATCCGATCCCTGGATCCGATCCCATCCGATCCCATCCCATCC
>VXBX01003755.1:1383219-1608359 GCA_013400415.1 Scytalopus superciliaris | reverse complement strand
TTTTTTTTTTTTTTTTTTTTTTGGTCTTGTGTCAGTAGCGTCATTGAAATAGAAACTGAAATGTACTGATCTCTTTCCTCCCCAAATACTACTGCAAACCTGCTGCAAAGAATCTCTGATAGCAAAGTTCTGAACAGCTGCCCCAGCATGTGTCTTTGGTTTTTGACTCTCTGATTCAAGGCTCCTCATGCTGACCTCCTTCTTGCTAGACCTTTTCCATATGTCTCCATCAAAACAACATTGCATCCTCCTCATCCTTCACTTCTGAGAACTGTGTATGTGTTGGCCTTTCTCTCTGCAAGTCCATGTTAATGGTGCATGATTGATCTGCACCTGCATGGTGGCTCACTTGAAAGTGCAGCACTTCAGTGTAACCATTTCTAGGAAGATGTTGGTATGAAAACACACAATCTCTCTTTTTCCTTTTTTTATATAAACTGTCACTTCAGCAGGTCTAAAAGTAACTTCTCATTGTAACAAGGTGTCATCTTGACTCTTGTGGAAGTCTTTTAGCATCTCATAAAGATGCTTTTTAGGTGCAATTTGAATGGCATTCAATAAGAAGTTAGTCACATAGTAGGAGAAATGGTACTGTATGTTCCATCTCAGCCTCAGCATACTTAAGATATGTAGGTGATGACTGATTTCAAGACAGATTCTCAGAAGTGCGTTAATCAAGTCACTGTATTGTGCTTTCAGTGTCTTCAAGCAGCCTTTATTCATCAAGAAGGAGAGATAAAACACCTGAAATGCAGATAATCTGTGTCAGTTTTCTTATGGTTTCATGCTGCCTGTTTTAGTTTTTTCCACCTGGAAAATAAATCTTGAGTACTGTTCATTTAGGATGTGATTTTTAGGGTGCTTGGCCATGTGCCTCAAACAGCACTTAATGTCCTGTTCCACATAAATGTGGATATTGGTAGGGCTCTCATGCAGTAAGAAGAGCTCCAGCACTGCTCACTGCTGAAGGATCTGCCTCAGCAGCAGTTGCACTGAAGTTAGTGAAAATTGATTTGTGGTCTTTTGTTCAGGGGAAAAAATGGCAACCTGAAATATTCAGTAACTGTTGCAGTGATAGTTGCTTCCCTAGTATAATTCTGTATCAGAGGTATTTAAATAAATCCCTGAGGTGTTTATGTATCAATTAGTCCTTTGTAGGAATATTGTCCGTATCTCTGGGGAATGCGTGTGTTATTTGGGGTTTACAAAGGCATATCTGTTTTTCTTATCTGCTAAATTACCCTATGATCCTACCCCCTCATAATCTCCCCCCTTGCTTTATCTTCGTTCCCTCCACCATGCATTAGTTTAATATTTCACTGTCACGTTCACCGGTATCCAAAGCTGTTTGTGTGATAGGGTTAGAGTGCTCGTGTCTAATTCCTCCACGTTCCTGGGTTCTTAATAGGTTTGTTGTGTTGCTAAACTGACCCATTTGACTAATTTCTCTCAGCCTTAGTAATGATTGCAGTCTTATAGCTGGTTTGGGTCTCACTGAATTGAAGACGAAACCTAATGGGGATGACTGAGGTGCATAGCAAAGACTTGTCCTTCTAGGCATTTTTATGACATACTTGAAAAGGTAGGGTGTGCTAGTTTTGTTTATTTCTGGAGAAGTGAAGATACTTCTGCAAAATCTTGGGATTCATCAAGGTGCATGAGACAAAGGGATAGTTTTCCATACCCCAATCTTACAAAGCAGTCATTGACTTGTCCTGTAGTGTCCTGGGCTTGATGGCTTAGTTTGACACCTGTTCTCTGTCAGAGACCTGCCCAAGGCAGGACATCTGATTTACATGGTCTCTTGTGACTAACTGTGGTCAGGTGATCTATAAACCTGAACGGCAGTGGCTACAAAATGCTGATTTTCCTGGTGCTGAAGGCTCGCTAGGAACTGGTCGTGCCCTCCCAGAGCCTGAATTGGCTCAGTGCTTCCAAAATGCCCTTTTGCTCTGAGTTCGCTGTTGTGTGGGCAGAGCTGCCAAGGTCTGGGGTGGAAGAGGGCTGGGATTCAGCCCAGCTGGAATGTGAACTTTGGGCATCAGACTTTCTTCCAAGTGCATTCAATTTGTGTCTGATTAGCTAATCTTTCAGTCATGTACCATAGCTCCTTCTCAGTCTTTTAAGAAAAGTGGAACAATTGCTAACTTTCTGGCCGTTGCAGTAGTTGGAATAGTTACAATCTTTTAGGAATAGCTGATTTGGTCATCATATTTTGGTACTACTGGATATTCTCATTTTCTAATGGAGCTAAAATACCTTTCCTTCTGTCCTGGTGGAAGATGCAATGAAAAATCTCCAGTAGCAGCTGAAAGACTGAGAGGTAAAAATCAAAATTATTTTGGCAGTAGCTTCCATGTGTGTGGTAAAGTGATCCACCCTGTAGCTGGTAGTGGCTTCTGAGAACCTGTGCTTTGAAAAGCTCCTGTCTTTCTCTTCTGTTTCCTTATAGTCTCTCATTTTTCTTTCTCGTTTATCTTTGGTTACTTTTTCTTTTGTTCTTTTCCCCTTTTCTTCTTTTTTTCTATGTGTTCCTTTTTTTTCATCTTGTTCTTTGTTTCTTTTTTTTTTTTTTTTTTTTTTTTTTTTTTTTTGGGGGTTTTTTGGTTTTTTTTTTTTCTTTTTTTTTTTTCCTTCTTATTTTGTTTTCCCTGTGCAGGTGGGTGAGGTTCATAGAAAATACCCACTTTTGTTTGGGGAGGTAGAAGACAGGGCTCCAAGTTTTGCCAGCCTTGGGCAAGGCTTTGTCTTCCCGTCTGCTTTATACTGTGGGAGTTACATGGCACCTTGCAGAGGTAATCTGTATCCAGAAAATGGGGCTTGGAGGGGGTTGGAGTGCATCAGAGTCTCCCCTGAGCCTTTCAGCTGCTACCTGATTTCATGATGTGCTACATGGGGCTTTTTTCATGGCCCAGAGGGATAGGACAGTGACAAAGTGTGTGCAAGGAATGTGAAGATTCACAGTTTCTGGGAAGTGGGTGGAGTTCTTGTATAACTGCTGTGTGACTTTTTTCATCTCCTGTGAGTCCTGTGTTTTGATGTGGGATATACTCAGTGTTAGTTCCTTCCCTCCCTCTGAAGTCTAGCCTAGTGATCTGAACTTGTGATATCTTTCATCCATGCGATGCTCTTTCTTCTTTTTGTTTTGACATTGATGATACTTTAAAAAACTTTTTTTGGTCTCGAGATGTATCCTGCTGCTGCCAGAAACTTAATTTGATTCATTATGCTGGAGTCCTTAGGCTAGGTAAAAACCCAAGGGGAAATCTCATGTGAATGAAAAAAACACAACCCCAAAGATATTAAAAAGGATAATCTAGTTATGAGGGGGTGTGGGAAACAGACAAGAATTTTAATATTTGTCTCCTGAACTCCTAAATGTTCTCACCTTATCGTAAGAAAGCTTGAAGTTTCTAATGCTTACTAAGATCACACATAAAATGACTGTCAGGCCAAAACAAGAGTCAAAATGCTTTTTAGCACCTGCAACTGGACCACTCTCAGTGAAAGTGTCCATGATGTTTTTCGGTGGTGCTGGGTCTGGCCAACTTCATCACTGGCAGGGGAATGGCATCATTGAACAGATCTGCCATAGAATTTAACATGAGATGGTCTTGTTCTGACACTCAGAGAAGTGGACTCAACATTACATTTTAAAGCTCTGCCTTCTGCTTTCTGTCTTGCTTTTGAACATTTGTGAAGCTCTGTCCCATCAAGGGCCTGGTAGATTAGCTTGTGACCTGCTTCAGCCAGACAGTCAGTTTTGCACCACAAAGATGATGCATTTACAAATGGTAGGAGCCCCCACAGTTTAAGAATTAATGGGCAGCATTGGCATCACCAACCATCTGGTTCCAGGGTGGCCTCACAGATGCTGAGCAGGTTTTTTGTTACAGCACTCATTATAGAAAGTTTCATTGTATTGTCAGGCTTTGTTCTGCAAATAAAATAGCATTATGTACTTTTTTTCCTTTGTATTTGTAAGTCACTAATGCAATTGCCATGTATCCTTATTCCCTTCCCCAGACATCAGGAACACAAATCATATTTGTGTGTTGATGTTATCAGGACTGTCTGTAGTGTACATTGTATAGTCATCATTTGTGGCTTCTACTTCATAGCAGCAGAAATAGCAGAAGAGAAGTATATTTCAAAGCATCCTCAATCTTGCCCTTATTTTGTTTATAATTCCTTTACCTAGACTGCTGCTTCTGCAGTTTGAGTGATGAGTTTCCAGATGAAATATTAAACTGCCTTTTCTTTTCATGAAAAGTTTTACACACCCATGTAATACCCATCAAATTTTCTACTGTGAATTGGGTCTTTGTGGTACTGCTGTGCTTGGCTATCATCCTCTTTTCCTGGGAAACCTTGCTTTCGGGAGGTTGAGTTTTGGGAATTAAAGCTGCTCTACAAATTTAACATGCACATTCCCCTAGTATCAGAGTGCGTCTTTGCAGACAGTAAACAAAGGACTGTGCTGATGCAACAGAGAGGGAATAGAAATAGAGGTTTGTGTTTTCTCTTTTTCTTTTCCCCCAGACATTAGAAATTGATCTCTCAAAGCGGCAACTTACGCAAACTGTTTATTCTTCAAATATGTTTGCAGCTTGTATAAGACATTCTGTCTCACTTCATAGTCAAAAGAAAAGGCTATGACATTGCTTACAGGAATCTGTCATAAAACGTTGCCGATGCAAACAGTTCCCTGGCTGTATTTTCCTGTCGATATTTCCAGAAAAAGCCATGGCTCCTTCCCTTAATTCTCTGCTCTAGATTAAATGCTACAAACACTGATCTCTGTGTGCCTCTGACTCTGAAAACTCTATTCTTGGAGCTAGTGATGTGGTGAGGGACTACTCAAATCAGTATGTCTAAAGAGTAGTTTGTTGGTCAGCCCACAGATGACAGAGCTACTCGGACATGCTTGCTGAGTGATGAACTCTTTGTTTGCTGGGAGGTGCCCAACAGCAGCTTTGTGTGTGTTCTTGCTTAACATGTGGGTATTTATGCACAGAATTGCACAAACTGGGTGACCAAGGGATATGTTTTCATTTGAATGGGATTTCTTTTTTTTAGGCAGGTGCTTACTAGTAATCGCAAAGAGGAAAGGAAGAAATACTCCGTGGTGCGAAGGAAAGAGAATGCTCTGCAGTGTGGTGGAAGAATGTGTAATTACAATGTCAGTCTCACTCATGCTAAAAGCTAAACTCAGTCTTTAAAACCATTGAACATGAAGTAGGTTACTAGTGTGGGAACTGCTATTGTGCAGTGAACTATCTGGGTCTTAAGGCCAGGAAGGACTCCTGAGCTCATTTAATAACAGTACTCACTGAACAATTCTTCTCCTACACTTAATGATTTCCTCTGTTCAGATAGTATGGAATATAAAACCAAAAAAGCTTAAATGCTGAATTGCACATATTTGTCAGCTAAAAAACAATATGCAGTGATCTATGAACTGAAGGTGAACTGAAATAATACTTTTTCCTCTTTTCTCTTAGTAAGACAAGATTATAACACCCTGTGATGGGACATATTTGAGGTATTTCTCTACTGAAGTTGGTGGCATCTACTTAAAACGTAATACAGATGGACATGTTAGTTGTGAAATGGTTCTGACATCATGCCCAGATTTCGTACTGTGTAATAATGTTCTTGCCTTCTTAATTGATGTTGAATANTTTTTTTTTTTTTTTTCTCCTCCATTTCGATTCTGGACTTTTCAGCAGTACACTGCCAAATAGCTACTGTGCATATGTGGGTTTACTATCATATCTGAGAAATTTGCAAGGCTGTTGACAAGCCAGGAAAACAAGGGAATAGAACTCAGACTTGCGTCTTCTTTGTCTTGCTGGTGTCCTGGAGCAAATGCCACCCCTCTGGTATAGCATGTGCTGATAGCTTTTGAAGGATACAAAACCAGAGATGAAAGGGTTGAAGGATATTTCCAGGGGTCACCTATGCCATCCTGCTGCTCAGAGACAAGACCAAGTCAGCCTAAACTGTTTGTGGCAAGTACTAATCACAGATGCGTCTGAAACCCCCCCCCACTCCTTTGTATATGTGCTCTCGGAGGTCACAAAGGTATTGATGTGCTTTCTACTTTGTTTTGTTGATGGGTTTTTTTAAGCAAACAAGCAAGCACAGTCGGGGTAGGAGCAGATAGTACAGAAGAGCTGTCCATGGCTAGAGTTTTCTGGCTGCTCTTAGCAGAAACAGGTGCTTAGTTTCCTTGTTTCACCTGGCTTTAGTTTCCACTCCCACCCCCCGCCAAGCCTGCCTTCTCTGTTGTCACAAACAGTACATGTGAATGACATCTGGCACAGCTGGGTCTCATTCCTGGATGAGGCCTTCCCTAAAGCACTGCAGTACAAGCAGTAAGCTTGAAGGTCACATCTCCTTTCGCAGGTGACTTCCCTTTGGGTGCCCAGTCCTGCTCAGCTGTTGGGATGGCTGTACTTAGGTAACTCCTTAGCACTCCGGGGCTGCTTTGGGGACTTTTCAAAGTATATGCTTTTTGCAGCTGTGGTCAAAATGACTGTGAACAAATACTTAAGGAAGAATTTCCTGAAAATATTTTCATTTCTCATTGGAGAAGGTTATGAGACTGCAATTTTGTTTGTTTTCCTTCTTCCCTAATGTAGGTAATGAGTATCTGGCTGTGTCATGGCACTGAAGGTTTCTCCAAGTAATGATGTTTAGGAAAGGTAACACTGGGTGGATTAGTTAAACCACAATATAGAGCCCACTATACAGAAATTGTAGTCCACTGCTGAAACCACCTTACTTGTCTATTTTAGATGTAAATGGACCGAGTTAATTTAATTCACTTCCAGAGGGAATGCAAACTAAATAAAGTCACGCTTGTTAAGAGAAGTGTTCTCACAGGTTTAAATAATTTTCTTCAATTTATTTTGATGAACTTTTCTGAACAGACCAATCTTTACCATAATATCTCCAGGGTAAGACTGTAGCTTATGTAAGTCAGGAGTCCTTTATATTATTAACTTAGTGTACTGCCCTTATATGCCATTTTCTGTTAGAGTAGATGTATCATGCTCTGTGCTACTTACTGTCCCCCGTGGCAAGGGCTGGGGCTGGTTGTGATAGGGACAGAGTCAAGAGAGAGCTTATCTGTCATGTTTAACCAGCCCTTGACCCCATTTCCAAAGCTACTTTTCAGGACCCTAGTCATGATATGCCTTGGTATGACTGTTTCCGTGTGAGGAGTCCTGCTCACAACTCATCCTGCACAGAGAAATGATCTGCTGTCAGAGCATGGCCTCTTGCTTGCGGCTGAGACCAAACTTTTTCATTGCAATTCCTTAGCAGCTGTGTCTGGGACTGTGTCTGGGATCCCAGGTTGTTAAACACTGGGGTAGCAGGTGATGCTCTTCCGTGTCTTTCCCAGGAGACGCTCCTTTGGTTTTCAGCAGCTCTCCTTCTGTTTGATCCATTTGCAATACTCCATACGCTATTGAGCCGGTGCCTTGCTGCAACATGAGCATATCTTCTGCATGTCAGACTTCATGGGGAGATGCTGTGACAGCTCCCTGCCTGCCAAACCTCCTGCTGAAGGTTATTGGAGAAATATTGTACTCCCTTCAAACGGGTGGCATTGTAACATTGGCTTGCTGGTGGAAACAGCATTTGGGTCTGGGCTGAGTGAAAGTGTTGATTTTCCCATGAAGAGTGCCTTCTGCACAAACAGTAGCCTTAGGCAGAGATGCAGTTTCGCGGGCTGAGTTAACTACCTTCTGAATCTTAATGGCCATGATACCTCCTCCTCTCACTGCTGTTCCCTGTCCCAGCCAGATCTAAAAGGAATTTTACCTCTGTTCAAAGTAAACCCTAAATAGTTGTTGTTTCTATTTAGCACCACAAGAAATGAGTTAAAATATAAAGGGTTTCTGCCTATCACTAAAAATACTTTTTTCCCCTCTGGCTGTTTCCAAAATGCCTTTAACTCCCCTCAGGGCTTTTCTGTATGAAGGGACAGCTGGTGTAGAACAATAGTGACTGATTTACACTGATCAGTCCTCACATTACTAAAAGGCATATGTGTCTTTTACTAGGCACCCTGCAGTGCATAAGAGAGATGCTGGTGGAAGATGCATCTGCAGCATCTCCTCTCTCCCCAGCCTTACTCCACTCTAGGTCCTGGGGGGGGGGGGGGGAAACCGGGGAAGAAATACTGTTAAAAAAAATTTAGTAGTGAGGGGTGCATTTTCCTCTTTTTCACTCATGTGGTAATGGAACACTGAGGCTCTGGTTTTCCAGAGTTTTGATTGTGTGGGTTTCAGCAGCATTGCCTGTCAAACAGTCAAACTCAGTAACTGAAATTATTTTTGCAGTCCAACCCAACCAAAGTTAGTTTAGTCCATATATTTGGACCAAAGTAGTCTGGGAGGTGCACATACACACCCGAGTGGGCAGATCAGAGGGGTGGGTAACATTTAGTGAGAAAACCAGTGTCAAGGAGCTGGGAGCAAATGCATCTGGAGGATGTTAAGGACCTGTTAACATCCTGATAGGGACATATTGCTGCTTTCAGACTTTGCTGGAGGGAAGGGCATAAACCCCATCTTTGTGGAATCACAGAATGATTGGGTCAGAAGAGACCTTGAAGATCATGTAGTTCCAACACCCCTGCCATGGACAGGGACACTTTCCACTAGACCAGGTTACTCATTGCCCCATCCATCCTGACCTTGACTACTTCTTAGGATGGAACATTTGTAACCTCTCTGAGCAACCTGTTCCACTGTCTCACCATTCTATTTTTCCAGGAAATGCTTAACAAAATAGGAGAGATGATGGCCAAGCATGATCTTTCCATCTGCTGCAGCCCACCCTTGCTCTGCTTTCCTTGCTTTCACCTCCTCAGTGATGTAAACAGCCACAGGAGAAGGCCCCAGGCAGTGCAGTTCTGTGTTCCTGCCACTGGTGCTTATTATTCTGGTGCACTTTACCCACAGGATGGGCCATGGCAGCCATCAGCTTTCACTGACAGCAGTAAAACAGTGTTGCTGACTGACAAAAGAAAAGATAGTCATGTAGGGTGGCTGCAGGTTACATCTCCATTGCTCTGTGCTCCACAGTTTCAGTGGCTGTTACCTTCTCTAATCTTGGTAAGACGCTCCAAACTGTGTTAATGTTTTGAATGTCTCTGACAGTTTGGTTCAAGTTTCCTTTTTTGGACTCTAAATAAACTTCAGTGGATAACTTTATGAAAAAACTATACTGCACTGATTCCCTCCATTTTTCTTTGGTATAAGTGGAACGTGTGGTGAGAGCATGATCCAACAGGCGTTCCTTTGGAAGACTCACCTACTGCATGGGATTCAAGTAGAGCCTGCTCCCTTGCACTTCATGTGAGGGCAATTAGCGCACGTGCATGGCAATTAGTGCTGCAAATGAAGTTGACACGGGTGTATTCTGCCTCTTTAATGGCTTGCTTTCCTCTTCTGCCAAAAGAGCAACCAAGCAGTCTCAAAGGAACCTGCTGCCTTCTGATATATTTAATTTGCTTCAGGCTTACCTTGGCATCCTGCCTCTTTCTTCTGCCTGGCCCACCTGCCTGCTCTCTACCAGCGCTGCAGAGGAAATGGTACCTATTTGTAGAAAATCAGGCCACGACTCGCCCGGTGTGCGGCACTCGGGCCTCGCAGACATCCATCATCACATCTCCCTGACGTGCTTTGTCACTCCCGCTTCCTGACCTCTTTTCAGCAGAACATTGGGATGGTTTCTGATGAATTGCACTGGGAGTGGCATCACCTGACGAAGGAGCGTGCTGGTGGGAAACTGCAGTGCAATTGTCCTGTCATACATCCTCTTGAACTAGATATCACAGTGATAGGGGCCTTAAAATATCTGTCGTATCCAGTGTTTATTTGTGACCTATGGTGATTCTGTGGAGTGTATATATGCTGGAGTATAATGATATGTCTATAAACTCCATATATATATATATATATATGGAGTATGGGTCTTAAACAAAATGGTAACTGTTCCAAAAGATTTTTAAAATGAGACTGAATAGGAAAGGTCTGGCAAAAAACTTGCAGCTGAATACTTGGTGGTTATAGGAAAAGTAAGGGATTAAAATACTAGAAGAGACCTACAAGACACTGACAGTAGGAGGGCATGGAAGCATAGGTGGGGCATTTTAAATTGATAATGAATTTTTGGTGCAAGCCTCCTTGTATTCTTTTCTTCATTGTAGCAGAGCACTTTGCAACATGGATCACCCACCTAGGTTTGTTTTTTGAATGCTTGAGAATTCATATTTTTACAGTGTCTTTTAATAGGCAATGGGTAATTTATGGTTTATATTTTTGACATATAAGCTAGGGGTTTTTTTCCCCCAGAAGCTGGGTAAGAATGCTCTGGTTGGGAGAATGGAGTAACCAGCTTCACTCTGAGTGGATGCTGTAGGCAAGAAAAAGTTCAGCATTAGTCCTTGTAAAATTGTCTTTGAGAGCTCCACTGGAGATGATACACTGGGTTAATGGTGTTACTTTGGGAGCCTTTTTTATGCACCACTGATTACTGAGACAGTTCAAATGTGGGTCAATTCTTCTTTCTTTTTAAGTAGAGTTTGCACAGATATGCAAGCTGTTGCTTTCTAGAAAATGTGGGTCAAGTGCTGTTTTGCTGAGGAAATTGGGAGCTTTTTTACTTAGCTAGCATTAATACTCAAGTGCTTCTAAACTTCCTTGTGCTGAGGTCCTATGCTGTTATGCTGATGAATGTTCCTGGAACAGAAGTTGTGTATTGAGCCGTGATCTTGTGTCATTAGGACCGTTGGCCTGTGTGATTTCTAGAGGTGATGGGGTCCACAAGGGGAGGGTGAGCCCCATCACTGTGGCTGCCTTCAAAGCCAGCTGCAAAACTCATGAAAAGCAGCTGCCACAGGAGCACTTGGTGACTTTTAGAAGGAGCAGTGGCAGACACACAGAAACCATGTGTGGGCAGGACTGCATAACCCTGCTCATGAAGCAGGGTGCATATGGAACACACTGTGGTTGAGGAGGTCTTGGGGGGTAGAATATCAACCAGGGTGAAAACAGTCCTGGAGGAGCACATTTATCTGTGCTGGCACTTTGCACATGTGTCATCATGGAATTTTCAAAGAAGGCCCTAAACAAAACAGCTTTATGGAAGAACAAAACAGCATTGTCAGCAGAGGCTGAGGAAGCTGCACCGGCACCTCTTTCCGTAACTGTGCTCTGAACTGGTTTGTGTTCTGGGGCTGTCCTGGGGCTACTGCCTGCACAGCTGCACGTTGGCATCTGCCTTGAAGGGTTTCATGAAACTGTGGTACAGAAAACGGTGGCTGGGCTTTGTTTTAACTTGGCTACTTTTTCTAAAATCATCTTTCCCCCTCCCCCCCCCCAACTAGAATAACTTGTCCTAAGGGCACAGTGTATGGAACAGTGAGATTTTTTTCAAGCAGCTGTGTTCATGAGTGTTCCCTTGCTTTGAGTCTGGGAGGTTGTGTTCTAGCCCTCTGCAGTGGTTGTGTGTCTGATTCAAGGTTTTGGGTTTTTGATCAGCCCTGTGAGCCAGCAGAATCCCTCTCCGTGGTGAGCTGTTTGAGGAGTGTGATAAAGACAGTGACCTGATCTTCCCGGATGAGCATGCACAGAGTTTGTGTGTCTTGATCTTGGTAGGGTCATGGTGCCAGAAGAAACTGAGGTTTGGCGTTTTGTGCAGCATTTTGTAGTTGTTGCAGCTGGCTTGACCCGTCTACCTAGCAGGACAAGGGGAATGGTTATAGCTTCCCAAGGTCCTTGGCTTTCAGCCTCGGGAGGGAGGGAGGAAAGATCTGAGAAAGGAATAAAAGTTTTTTCTTACATCCTCTTGGATTGGTTAAATTGTGAGACAAAGTTTCCAGAGTCACTCTTTCCTGCAGTGCCTAAGCTCTCAACACGGGACGCCGCAGGCACCTGAAAGCTCCCAAGTGGGTCTTGTGAATTTAGGCATCTAAAAATCTTCCTGAAGAGAATTTTTCATTGACTAAACACTGTGACTGCCTCCTCTTGCCTCCAGCCACTTCTTCAGAATAAATAATAATCTTGTGGGCTTCTGTATTTCCTGCTGTTCAGTCCAGCTCCTGGATGTAGCTGCGCTTGAACAGGCATGAGCTGCCTGACCATTCCTGCATCCCTCAGCACTCTGGTTATCGACATGGTCCACGGTGGAAATTGGTGTGGCAGAGCGGAAAGGGTTCTCCCAGTGCCTTTGCCTAAACTCCAGGCAGCAGACTTCTGCTAGAAATTAAAGAAAATACAGTAGACTTAGAGGCTTGGTGTCTGTTTTTCTTATTTGTGGGAATACAGCTTTAAATTTGATTGCTGGGGGAGTAAAAGGGAACAGGTTACTATTGGAAATGCTTTGTGTGTCCCTTCTGTGCTATCCATGGAGAGGAGACAGTGGCAGCTTGCTGTAGAGAAGAAGTGAGATGTATGGAATGGTGGAATTTAGGCCTGTGGGAGCCTGGGAGGGGTCAAACCGAAAATGGGGTGTGGAGGAGAGCGTGTGAAGAGGCAGTAAGCACCACGTGTAGGATGGAGGAGGGTTGTGGGGCTGTGTGGAGGGGTGGTAAGGGCAGGAGGCTGAGAGAGAAGCCAGGGTGATCAGTAGGATGGTGCATGGAGCTGAGGAGAGGCAGCTGTGAGACATCACTTGGAGTTGTTCCTTTCAGAGTAAACTTGTCTGTTCTTTTGAAAGCAAAGACCAGGGTTATAATGTGGACCAGATCAACTGATTCTTTAATTTTCTTCTCTCCCTTGAACAAAGGAAAACATTGCAAATAAGTTGCAATTAAAATGAGTTGTGAAGTATTATCTGGTGCCTGCTGAGCAAAATCTCATGGGCTGGCTGAATTAGCAGTCTGATAGTGTGCTATGTAGGATGCAGGGAAGCACAGAGCCTTGGCTGATGCACCAAAATGGGCCAAGTATGCCCAAGACCTGCTGCTGCCTTGGAGGGGGATTGTGGATGTATGGCAACAGGCTGAGCGTGTAATGATTGCTCAAAGTTGTCTGAAGGAGTATTCAAAGAAGAGGGTGAAGGGAGGAGAGGACAGGGGCTGGATGGAAGAAATAAACACAGACTGGTACTCTGAAGATGAGACTCAGAATGTCTTACCACAGAGCTTATATTGGGACTAACAGAGAAGTTTCCTGGTGTGCACGTGCTTGTCCTTTCACGTGTGATTTCTCCCTAACAAACATCTCTCAGCTGGGACTGACAATGGAAAAATTGTAGGAAACTTTCACTAAACAACTTGGTGGCAGGGCTGCCTCCTGTTTTGAGCTTTTCTGTTTTAAAGGAACCATCTGCTGTATAACTGTAAACACAGCAAACCACTAGCAAGCTTAATCATCCAAGGGTCAGTATCCATCTAATGCAAACTGCTGGCAGGCTCCTGTGCCCTGTCTTTGTATTGCTGCCACCGCCTCTTCTTCCAGGCTTGGAGCCTGTGGAATTGGGCAGAGTTAGCTTTGCAGATCAGAAGCTTCCTGCAGTGCAGTGACAGTGCCCTCCTGCACATGCCAAATTATCAGGAGCAGACACCCATAAACATGTGAAGGCGGTGTGTCACTTCAGCCCCAGTCACGCTGGGTGTTAGTGTGGCTCTGTGAGTGAGTCAGGCTCAACAGCTGAGCAGGTGTATTTCAGTTTCCCTTTGCAGGATGCTTTACACTGTTTAGTCATGTCGGGAAAACTCCAGCAGGCAAAGCAGAGCACTCTGCAGAATCCTTTTTCCTCTTGCCCAGGGAAGAAGTGTTAGTTGGAGGGGATTGGATCTTGTGTTAAGGCAGATCCTCACTGTGGGGTCTTGTGGCTTTGCATAGGGTAGGTTTCACACAGCTTTCTTCTCATGCTTTTATTGAGGTTATGTTTTTCCTATTGAGGCTGCTTTCAGAAGGAAGAGGTGGAGGCTGCCAGGGCTAGATGAAGGGAAAGCAAGAGATGCTGAGGATAAAGGAGGGTCAACTTAATTCATTAAGGCAGGGAACTCCGAGGGGGTCTGCTGGAGGAAGTGCTGATAGGCAATGTGCTCTAGAAGAGTAAGGGAGAGAAGGATAGTTTAAGGTGATACAGGGGAGGGCAGGACACATAACATATTTGTTAACGCTCCTAGGGCTGAAATTGTGTATGGGTTCAATAGGTGTGAAACTGGCCAGAGCACAGCTCTCTAGGTGGTTATTTATGGTTTAATGCATCTAATGACTCGGGTCCGATCTGGACTGCATCAGAATAAAAGAGGACAAAGCAGTTAACATTTCCACTGTTAAAAGGCAGGCCAGATCATAGGGCTTGAGAGGGCCCAAGTCCTGATGTATGTCTTTAGTATAAACTCTGGTCTTTAGCAACTCATTTTAATTTATCATTCTCCTCTTTGTTAAACTGATGAGGAAATTAGTACATGTTTATCGAGACCACACCACAAGTGATATGAGGAGCAGCTAGTTAATGTTTAGCAAAGTTCTCCTGAAGACAAGGAGCGATATACAAAATCCTCTTCTGACTGTGTACCAAAGCTACTCTTGAAAGAAAAATGCTGTTTTAAAGAATGCTTTTGTTCCCTTAATCATTGCCCTTGCAGTGAGCTTAAAATATACATAGCCATATATTCACCCATCAGCCAGCTAATGACATATATAATTGCAAAAGCAGAGGTGTGTATCCCTACACCCCAAAGAGAGATGTCAGGTGAATGAAGCCAGGAGAGAGCCAAGCTAAGAAACATGCAGAGCAAAGTGACTCAGATGGCAGAATGCCCCAAAGGAAGCTTTCAGCAAGGGTGATTCATTAGCAGTCAAACAGTCCTTTTTCTTTTCCTGCCCTGCTATATTTACATTTTGAAATGTGTGCACATCTCATGGAAATGGCCTTCCTAGCTCAAGTGTTGTTCTAAGTGGGAGAAAGATTTTGTGCTTTATGTTTGATAGGCTGTGAGGCTTAGACTACAAACAAAGCTTTCTTTAGTAAGATACTTGCATATAGTCTGTAAAGTGTTGCTAAAATCTTGTGGTGATAGCACCACAGTAGTTTGGGTTGTGATTTCAGTCTGCCTAAGGAGGACACCCAAATTCCTGGCCTGGATCAGGACAAGAAGGAGAGACCTTGAATTTTTCAGATAATCCACACACAGACTGGCTTTTTCAGAGTGTGCTGAAGCATCATTATACCTGTGAATCCTTTTGCATCAAGAAACCTCACTGAAACCAGGGGAAATGTCCTACCAAGGGTACGTGCACAGTTGTGTGAGCCACGTGAAGCAGTGAGACCCACTCTCTGGTCCTGCAGAAGAGCGTCTGTCCAGTAGCATCACAAGCCTGTGTGATTTCTGCCGGCACTCCCAGCGGTATGCTGTGTCATGATTGCAAGGCTCATGCTGTTAATGTGTGAATATGATGAGGTTTCCTGCATCAGTGTTGTGCTGGCAACAGCCACCAGCTCCTGAATCAGTGAAACCCAGGCACGATGTGGGCAGACTGGTGGCTGTGATTTACAGGGCTCTGTTGGATTAGAAAGCCTGTTGTCTATCAACACATTGTCCAGGCAGCACAATAGGGCAAGGTAAGCACTGGAAAAGCAAGGTCAAAGAGCTGACAATACCATATTGTATTGCGTGACCCTGAGCAAGTGGTTTACATGCCTTGCTTTTGCTATTCTGAGTGAAACCAGAATAGTGCTTGCTTTTAGAAAAAAATGCTTTATGGTCCGTGGGTGGAAAGCATTCATCTGACTGCAGAGTATTTCTGTTGTAGAAAGAGTCTCCCTGTAGTTTCCCTGTTCCTAGACCTGGTTTTCAGGGAGATCAGATGCACTGGTTCCTTTTGAAGATGGAAATCTCTTTGTAGGTGTTCTGTGTTTCATTCATCGCGATCCATCTGGAAATGCATTTTAGAACAATCCATTTTGTTTGTGGCTTTGCCTGGATTTGCATTCTCCAAATAGCAGAGAGTGGTTTCGACTTAGTATGGGCTATATGGCCTCTTTGGCTTTGTTTCAGCACAGGTTGGGAAGAACTTTAGGTTTGTAAGGCACTAGCAAAGCACTAGATCTCTAGAAGTAGAAGCTGACTGAGTGGAGAGTTACAACCACCCTGTGTAGTATAATTTGGTGGTCTCAGGCAGCCAAAAAGAAACAAAACAAGGAGCAGAGTGCCTTTCTTGTAGAGCATCCCAGCAGATAAAAATGTTTTGTAGTGGAGGATCAGTTGCTGATTCAAATTGCTCCTTGAAGCAGTCTCCTGTTGTGTATTGGTACAGTTGACTGTCAGCTTTCATGGCATTGTTTTCTTGCTTCTGCTAGTCCGTGACCTTTCTCCAGATTCAGAAGCTGTGGCCCAGTCTGCCAGTCTGTATGGAAATGGCACGTGTACCTGCCAGGTGAGCCAGCATCTTTCTAGGCAATGTGGTGCCTAGAAGAATTGCAAGAATTTAAGCCTGTTAAGCCACAAACTCCCTTAGAAGTTTTTTTTTTTTTCCTCTTCGGTGGGACAGGACCAGATATTATAATTAACCTCTCCCCCTACCTCCCAGCTAGCTCTCTGTTGAGCGTCTGCATTTTCAGATTCCGTCTGTCTGCGGTCCAGCCCCAAGACAGTTAATTTTAATAAATAAATAATGATAAAAATAGTCTCTGAGGACTTGGCAAGGCAGCAGGCCAGGGAATCTGGGCAAGTCGCCAGCAGCTCTTCCACTTGAAATCTAAAGTTAACTCAGGCTGTGGCGCTCACATCGGTCTGTTCTGATTATTTCTTTGAAAAGTGTCTTTCCCTTCCCCACCTCAGATGGTGCACTGTGCCTGCTGTCCTCTGGCGTGGGCTCCAGGGCTTGGGTGGGAACATGGGGACTCTCAGCCCAGCAGAAGGGGGGAATGCACAGTTGGAGGCAAAACACTGCTGGTGTCAATGTTGCCCTGAAGGAAGGTTGGGGCATCAACTCAGGCAAAACTTTTCTCAAGTGCCAAAACTGCAGAAAAACTTCAGCTGGAGCAAGTGTATTGGCCACAAGATGAAAGGAAGGAGGATGGAACCAGCCTCTGTGAGTTCTGGCACTTGCAGTGCCAACTGCTTGGTTGTTCAGTCTGCTCTGATTTTTCAGCCAATGCTGCAAGGGCTCCATTTTAATCCCCAGGGTGACTTTATTGTTGTGTGATGTCCCACACCAATCTCCAAGTTATATCTTAGGGTAGGAGCTGTCACACCTCGTGCCTTTATATTCCTGTTTCCTATCATGCCATATGATAGAAACCAGCATATGGTGCCGGGACTTGAAAGAAATCCATCTGAATCCTAGGCAGACAGTTACCTCTATCAAGAGTGTCTGGGAAATTATATATCCAAGAAAGTGCATGCCCTCTGGTGAGGAACAGCCTGCCAGCAGGTGGGAAGGTTTAGAGTAAAAGAGTTGAGATTTCCCCCTTTAAGGAGAAGTGAAAGGGGGGTCGGAAGAGCAAAGCTGTCTGGACATACCTGCACACAACTATTGGTGTGGTTCCTGCAGCGTCACACCTACAGCAGAGAAGTCAAAAGTACAAATGCAAACCTGTGCCTTCTCAGCCAACCCTGCCAGAAACACTCCCCAAACCAGCCCTGCTCTGCTCAAGTTGTTTGAGAGCTATTTTAAACCCACCAAAAGGTTCAGACTTGCTTCTGTGTAGGAATGTTCCTGAAAGACTGTTCCCAGTAGGATTTGGTGGCAACCGGGTCTAACTCGAGCTCCCACGGGCTTTAAAATTCCTCAGTGTGGGATAATCAAACATCCCCAGATAGGCACACACCTGCTACACTGGTGTGGGCACAGAAATTCCAGCAAAGGCTGGTTTGGGGCATGGTACATTTGTTTTGCTGACAAGGCTGGGCATGGTATCTCTCTTTTTTCCCCTTAGCTTTATTGTCTGTGTTAATAACATTTGGCCTAGAGAACTGGCAAGGAAGCAAAGATAAATGCACTTTTCAGATTGCCTATCATGCAAGCCCGTCCCTGGGGATGTGTCTGTCAGTAGTCTCAGCTGGAGCTGGGAGTGTAAAATAAAGCTGTTCACAGTTGGGGGGATGGTTGGCCAGCAGGCTGATGAAGAAGACATACCTAAAGTACTTCTGCCCCCAACACCGGGACAGTCTCGAGTGATACAGGGTAATGAGGGAGAGGAAATCCCTCCACTGCATTGAAGGCTGTGTAGGGATGCACATTGTTTCCTAAGGAGGCAGGGTGGGAGCTACCACAGCACCAACCCACAGGGCTCTGGCTGCAGGACTGCAGGATGGGGGCCTGCCTGGCTGTGATGGTCAATGGACCTGTAGAGGAGGGACACTGAGAACATCCAAGGAAGAGTGTGGTTCAGCACAGGCTGGGATTACAGTTCTCTTTATTTGTAGATTTTTTTCTTCCCTGCTTTATTATGCATTAGGAAGCCCATCATGCCCACTGTTATTGATCTATCCACTGTTTTTCTAAAAGCCTGCCAATCTACAGAGGAGGCCAAAGGAAACCCGTGTGAAACTTTGGCACTCAGTCTTCCCAAGACAAATGAATCACCCTAAAGCAGCCTTAAAGAATCAGCGATCTAAGACATGTTTGGGGAGAAGCTAGTAAACAAAAGGCTTTTGTTTATTAGCCTGTAGTAAGGATGCCTGTACTGTCAGCTCCCAGATTTAGGGAGGGAATTTACTCTGGAAGGAGCAAGTTAGCACCACTCCTGTGAGGAGAAGATGTGGAGTAAAATGAATGGCCTTAGCTGCATCCTCGGAGTCTCTCAAGTCTTGGGAACTCCATACCTCTTTGCAGGATGACAAAAAACAAGGGTTAATTTTGAGCACTTTGTAAATGCTCTTCTAGAGGGAGTTCTCAGTTTCTATTACAAAACTGAAGTGACAGGGCAGGGCTCTCTCTTTTCCCGTGGCACCACATGCACATGCTACATCATTGAAAAAGTGAGATCTTCAGGACTCCAGTGCAGTATTGACAAAGTGAGTAAATTGCAAGGATCAAGCCCAGACAGCTCATAGCGGGTCTCATCTCAGGGAGTCCTTGTCCACAGTAAAAAATTCCTTCTTGATCCTGTAGCATTATTGGACTGATCTGTCTGATTTGTCATGGGTATAAATTAAGTTGAATAACTCTGGTCATGACCTGTGATCCTGCATAACCTGGAAGGTAATGGACTTCCTTTGGTTCTTCAGAGATCATAGAGGAAATATGTAAATACATGTTCTCAGATGACTGCAACAGCTCACCTGGTGTAAGCTTGGACATAGGACAGCTCTGCATTAAGACAGTTAGTTCATTTCAGTTAATTAATAGTTAAGTACTAGGGTTCTGCTGCAGTTACTGCTTAACTTAATAGTTCACTGACTTTGGAGGGTCTGGGATAACACTGATAATATCTCCTTACAGCTTCTCTTCCCAGCATAGCTGGAACAAAGTGCTTTGTGTAGGTGTGGGAACAAGGGTTGGGTGGATTTTTAAACCCAAAGGTATAAGATAGCTACAGAAGTAGAAGTAGAAATCACAGGAGTGGTTTTGCTGATTCACTGAAGTTTATCTAGTCTATAAGGGCTTTAAATAAAAATACAAAAATACCCCTATGCCAGGAAGGGATGGAGAGGAGCTCCTGCCAGGTCAGCATGCGGGGTGGTAATTCTGAGATCAGCAGACTGTCAAGCTGAAGACAAAACAAGCAAAATAATTACATCTTGGCAAAAAAGTGTAATTAGGAAAGAAAGGCCTTGGCTTAGCTGGCTGAGCATTCATCCCCCTGCCATGTATCCCAGCCCTTTTGGATGGTGCTCCTTGGAGATTCCCACAGAGAAGCCCCCACTTCAGTTATATCTTTACCAGGAGACATTTGCAAGTAGACAAAAAGTGAACAGCTTGTTCTGACTTCAGCTGCCTGTGCCTCAGGGAGGCACAGCCTGCAGCTCAGGGTGGTGATGAAGGGCCAGTTAGTCCCTGGGACAACCCCATCAAAACCAATGCCCTGCTCTGGGGTCCCTCACTGTTTCAAGAATGGTCAGCTACTCGAGCTGCCATCTTCAGCAACCCAGATCGTTGCTGCAAAGAAACAAGCTTCAAAGCCTTTGACAGAGGCTTTTCAACTGCAGCTAACAACTGTCTGCCTTTCTGCTGACAGATCCTGTGCTATTTTCTTGATGAAGTTTCCACCACTTTCTCTGTTGATTCAAATAACTTCTTGCCTTATTTCTCTGCTGTTTTTTATCACCCCTCCATCCAAAGAGACTGATCTGTTCTTTTGGCCTCTGCCTCTTTGCCAAGTCATCGCTGCATACAGGGAGAAGGGATTGTCTTTGCTGTGTCCCATCATTATTATTTGTTGTTGTTGCTTCCAGTAGCTCTCAGTGCTTCCTGTAGCCAGATCTTTTTGGTTAGCAATCATCACCTCTGCTTTCATTGTCAGTTTTCCCTGGTTCTGTCTTTCCTGTCCTAGTATGTTTTCCTGATGCCTCTTTTTGCGTTATTGGATTCACCTCTCCTGCCTCTATCTGCTTTCTAATTGTCCATAGGAGTAGGGAAGATATTGGAGATTTCATTCAAATGGTTGTGTTTTGCAGACCTAGAAGAAGAGCTGTGGCTTAAACTGGACAGGAATATGGGATAAAGATTGTGGTTCTTGTGCTGACTGCCACTAATCCTCTGTTTTGCATTGGGTGCGTCGTTGCTCAGGAATATCTATCTGTAAAATGAGGAAAACTGTAAAACCCTTTTCCTTTTAGTAGTGACTCCTACAACATTTGGAAGCATAGTATGTTTCATCTTACAGTACTCTGGCAGTAGTGTTAATAGTCCTGTTGAGCTTAGAAAAGCATGGACTTTGAAGAACATAACATGTTGGCATCTTGGAAAAGGCAGCCAGAGTGCTGCAGCAGCTGAGCCTAATCCTAGCACTGGATTCCGAAGTTAATGATATGGTGCTAGTGAAATAATCTCAGAGAGTCACTGAGAATCTCTGAAGATATGCTTGAAAGCTGCAATTAGAGCTGTTTACCTTTCATTTACTTGTTTAGCTTTTAAAAGTCGTGTGAAACATGAAAGTGTGTGTCTGGAGAGCCATACCTTTAGAAATGGAGTAATGTTTGAATGTTTAAAAATAAAGTAGCTTTTAGAAATCGTATTGAGGTAAACAAAAAAATGTTCCTGTAATCTGTTGATGCTTTCTCTGTGTGTGAAATTTGCTGTTGTTTTGTATTCAACTTGGCTGCTTTTATTCCAAAATTTTTGCATTTTTGGCTCTCTGTTAAATATTTCCTTCTTCAATTCATCTTCCCACTGTGAAACAAGTTGGGAAGTCTGTGCTCCAAAGGAGTGCACTGCACAATTTTTCCATCTTGTGCCAGTGCTCTTAATTAAATATTTGAGGTAGTGTTAGCTTTTCTAGAGAGATGAGATTCCTTTTGGTAAACTAACCCTTGCTGCATGGGAATTTCCTAAAAGATTTTTTTTTTAAAACACTGTCAGTGTTTGGTGAAGATTACCTGCCTTCCTTTCAGTCAATTTGCTTTGCAAAGAACAAGGAGGGAAATTGGATGAAGCTACGTTCGTCAAGTTATGTGGCCATAACATTGACTGAGTTCCTTCCCCTCTTTTGACTTTATTTTCCATGTTTCCACTTTATTTTCCAATTTGTTTTTTGTGTTAATAATCAAATTAACAATATTGACTGACTGAGACACTGTTAATTTACCTTAGAGGGTAAATGAATTGAAAAGTATTCTCAGATCCTCTGATAAGTGGAATTTCCGAATGTCTTTTACCTTTGATTTCTTTGCTGTGGGTGACTTATACCCAGTTACCATTCTGCTGTCAGGTGTTGGTGTTTCGCCACCAACCACATCATTGAATCTAAAGGTCAGGAGCCTGCAGTCCTCCAAAGCCATAACTGAGAACTAAATTTTAGCTGGCAGCAGTTTGCTACTGTCACTGGAAAGAGATAGGGCAGTACCTACAATTCCTTCTGTTTTACAGGATGGCTTGTTCATTCTTAGCCTTCTAGGGGAAAGATACCAATAAGCTACTTGATTGAGATTGTAGTATTCTAAGTCACTTTTCCCTATCTCCTTTCTCAAAACCCCCAAATTTTGCATTATATTTCTGACCATTGTGGTGTGGCTCAGTGACCTTTGTTATAGTGATAGAAACATACACCAGGAAATAAATAAATAAATAAAGCCTAAGTTGGATCAACCTGAGATAAATGGATGGGAGTCCTTGGTATCAATATAGTTTCTGACATATAAAATAAAAACATCAGACACCCGAAGAAACCTTTCCTGTGCGTACAAAGTCTGATGCGAATATATTTTTATAGGAGATAGACAGATGTGAAGCTCCTTATGAAAGTTACCTGAAACTGATAGCCTTACCCAGGCAGGGCCTGTGCAGATGCTGTGCAGCAGCTTCCCTTCTCCTAAGCTGAGGAGCTAAACATCCGTGGAGTTATTTCAGACTTGCACGGATGCATCATGCAAATGTGATCAAGTTCGCTCTTGAAACCATCAGGAATCTTTCCATTGCCTTTGTAGGAAATTGGGCTAGCCTGCAGAGCTGAATAGCTCCTGTTGACAGTTCCCACCCTTTACTATTTCGAAGGTTCATGAGTTTTCCCACAGGAGTGGTGCACTGAAATGGAGATGGAAATTTGGAAGTCTGCTGAATACCACAGGTGCCATTTCCCAATTTAGAGCTTCTGGGTTTCACTCTCTCTCTTAATGGTTGCATGTGGATGTGAGTCTACCTTAATTGTCTGTTCTATAATAATCTCAGCCAAAGCAGGTTGACTTTTGTGACCTTCACCTGAAACTACTTATTTAACAGGGCTTTTTTTTCAGAAGAACAGAGCAGCTCTTATCAATAGTGAAGATCTGTCTCAACGACTGAATTCACAGGCTTTGGGTAGTGTCTAATGTATTTCATTGTCTTTGTGGGATACCTGACAAAGGAGTTTGCTGTGATTTGTGGCATTTTAATTACTAAGTTTCTGGGGACTATGAATATCTCAAACGTGAAGTATGAAAATAAATGTGGAAATTTTGGCTTAATAGAAGTATTCTTTATGGAAACCTCTCAATTAAATATCAGAATCTGCCCTGCAAGCAAGGTATTCTAATACAGTTGCATTCTTTCAGGAAAAAGAATGATGCCGAGGTGAAAGCTGGTCAAGGTTAGACTGGATGAAAGCCTTGGGTCCTCACATGTTTGCTTCCCAGAATGGAATCAGAAGCATCAGGGGCTGCTTGTACAAGGAAAGTTGGAGCATGATGCAAACAAGCAATAGCATGCTGAGAAGAAGCTTATAGAGTTTTCTTGTATTTAAATATGTAATTAAGGGGATGCATTGAGGCACTTGCTCCAGTGTGGATCCCTGTGAAGGGATTTTAAACCTGCTGCTAGTAGGCTTGCATTTCCTAGATGTCTTTTCCATAGCTCAAGGCAAGGCTGCGTAAGAGCCACAGCAGTATCAGATTTCCTAGAATACTGAAATCTCCTCTTCAGAGACTTTCTGCAAGTCTTTCACAATATCTTCTGATTTGTGCAAATGGCTTTCTACCAGGCACTCTTCCTTAAACTTTGCTTGTTGATTAACTATCTCTAGTTACCAGGGAAACAGGCTAGGTTGCTGTCAACCTCAGGTGTTCCGGATAAGCCCAGGATAACTCGTGTACAAAACAATTCATATTTTCATCTTCTAATTCTGTCCCCCAGGACGAACTCCCAAATGGATGTACAGAACTTCATGGGCTCTTAGAGACAAATATTTTAAAACTTTCTGTGCTGGAGGAGGAGTAGTTACTAAATATTATAGTTGGCAAATTGCTGTTCTTCTGACAGCAAGATTAGGTGTGAATTTTCTGCAAGTATCTCATTGCAATCAGTTTGAGAAATTGTATTTTGTTCTTGTATAGATATGAAATTTTATACAGTGTATCTGTCCATTTTGAATTGAAGTGTTAAGAAAATTGTGGGAGTCTATGGTCACAGTTAAAAGAGAAAGCAGTCCACCTAAACAAATAATTTAAAGGTTGCTTTTGGCTGTGAGGCATGTTAGGCTTGGCTTATACCTGAGATTTCTTGCAGCTGAGTATTTATTTTGAAGTGCGATGATGGCTTATATCAACATGGCTCTTAGCTTGTATTCTGTTGTTAGACAGCATGCAGTACCTTTTACAGAGTCTTGTGGTTTTGTACATAAGTAAAATGTTTTAAGTGTTCTTATAGTAATGTAGTTTCATCTGTGCTTAGGAAGTTACACTGCTTTCCATGAGAGAGGTAGAGGTAGATAGACCACATCAGGATGTTAGCAAGGCTTTTGTTTCAGGCTTTTGGATTTTCAGAGTTTTTGTTTCAGGAGTGACTCTGACTCTGTATTACATTCAAACCTCTGGTGACCCTCTCATGTGACCAGAGAAGTGATGGATGAAACTGCCAGAAAACTGTTTACGATGCCCTCGGGCTGACAACCTGTGCACTGGGCATTGGAGTATTGGTGCTTCTCTCGGTGTTGCAGGAGCCATTTCCTTAAGAGCCCCATTTGTTGTCAGGAAAAGGCCTGCTGGACCACTTAAAGAAGTGGCTGAAACCCCCTTGTTACTGTATTGGCTATATTTGAGAGGTCATTCAGGTAGTGGAATAATGGAAAGGAAAGTATCAAACATAATGCCTGCCTTTTAAAAAGGGGGAGAGGGAAATATTGGGGAATTTTAGATCCATCAAGCTTCAGTTCCTGGAAAAATCTGAAAGAAATAGTAGCACAGCATGCAAGCAGCTGGGACATAGCACAGAGATGAAGAACAGCCAAAGTGGCTTTGCTGAGAACAAATGGCATCCAACCAGTCACATTTCATTCTGCAAATGCAGTAAAAGAGATTATATTAATAGTAATGTTTTGTATTTTCTAGGCTAGCTTTTGACTCTATCTCATGCAACAATCTTGGAGGTAAACAGTGTGTAAGAATATATTTTCCCAGTTGGGGTCTAGCAGGAGAGACAAAAATGGTTGTCTATCCCAGTGCAGTTGTAAAGGATTCATTGCCAAATTAAAGAGTGCATTGAGTGAGATTCTGTAGGTATGTTTCTCTTTTGTTTTTTTCCTGGAACTGCTTCTACTCAGTGTTCAGCAGAAGAGCTGTACCTATCAGGAGCGTAGGTGACAAAATCCCTGGAAGAACTGTAAGCCTGCCAGTACTAGTGATGATACAGCAAACCTCTCCTTGAACCTGAGCTGCTTCCTCTGGCCTCTACCGAGAAATAAAATGGTTGTAGTCACTGGTGGATATCAGTTGATCTTGTCCCAGGAACACAGTAGAAATTTGAAGCCAAGGTTAGCCAGACCTGTTTTCTGTCAGAAACTAAGGTGACCCAGAGGTTACAGAGCTTTTGTCTTCCCTGCATTACCCCACCAGGCTGACCCAGCAGACATCCCACCTCATAAGAGAGGGCACATCAAACAAGCCACCCCAGTGGACAGAGAAACATAATTCAGGCACAGATTTGCTCCTTAATTTTGGATGGTTTTGTTTGGGGTGTTTTTTTAAAGTTCCAAGTTGTTTGGTTTTGTTAAACAGTGGGAGTTTTCATTTAGTCTGCAGCTGGTCTGGACAACATGCCTTAGTTAAACTGACATGAGCATCATTGCATGGGCTGTTGGAAGCAATTACCATTTACAGTCAGTGACAGTCACCCTTTTTGACAGTTTGATCCTTAAAGCCAAAAATTCAGCAGGGACAGGAGAAACCAGTCAAATGCCATGTATTTCTTCACACCTTATATGACAGGCTGGAAATAGCTCTTTGACATGCTGACTTTGTATTTGCCAATTTCCTTCAGCATTTCGGGAAAGCTTGAAACAGCAAATATAGATGGGTAAATTAATTTTGTTCTAATTGCTTCCACTCTAATTAGCATATTGAAACAAGATGCTGAAAAAAAATGTGAAACAACATGGATTTCTAGGGCATTCTTAAAGGATGCTCTTGGGATTCAAAGGACCAGCTTACAGAGCCTGGAGGTGGTATCAAGTATAAAATGTTAATATGAATAGTTTTGTGCTACTTTTGGCAGGGCTTCCAAAGAAAATCAGGCTCTTTCCTTTCTCTTCCTTTCTTCCTCACTATAACTTTCAAATTATTAATAACTTCCATTATTTTGAACCAAATAGGATGATGATACAGTAGCAATTTCAGATAAAGTATGGTGTGTTTAAGTAGGTGGAGGACAGGACGCTACATGCATTAGTGCCCAGAAACAGATGCTAACACTGAAAGGTTGTCCTCTACCATTTTTGGAGAATCCTCAGAGAAGAAAAAGGTGTTATAAATATCTCAAATGCAAAATAAAAGCTTCAATCAACAACTTCATCAAATCTCAGAGAACCAAACAGTAAATCTATAGGAAACTATGTATATTTACTTCCCCTGTTCATGGGTAGCTGGTGTGTGCTGAGACTTCCCTTCCAGCACTTGCAGGGCTGGTCCTGAGAGCTGGAACCTGGAACAGATGTGCATTTAGTTATTTTTAACTGGACTCCTGTGTGCTGCCATCAGTGCTGAATGTTTTAGCAGTTGTATTTTTTGCTGGTTTTACTCCTGCTTTGGCTGCTTCTCTTGTATTTAGTGGTGAAAATTCAGAAGGTCGAGAGCAGCTCAACTCCTATGTTAAAAATTAAATGTAAGCACATTTTGTAGTGTCTCATACATTGCCCAGTACAGCAACTCCCTAACCTGTGAGTAGGCTCCCAGTCTTGCTGTTAGCTCAAAATGCTATCTCGAGAGACAGCCTGTTAATCATGTCTGTGTTTTAGTTATAAATTTACCTTTGCAAAGGCTGTTATGAAGATATTGGAGGGTTTTCTGTATGAGTCATATGAATCACTTTTCTCCCAGTATTTGTGTCTATCTTTTTTTTTTTTTTTTCCTTTTCTTTTTGGTTCAGACTACAAAAATTGGAGTGCAAACTGCTGTAGGTAATTTAAAGGTATTTCTCTGAGCCCTTAACGTACAATGCTCTACTGTTGTGTTAAAATTGTTCCCATTTCTTCTTTGTACAAAAGGGGAAAGCTTAGTGTGATCTAGCCTCGGGATGTCCAGCAGTTGCTGACAAAGCTGGTAACTTCAGCTCTGTGTTGGCTGTGGTTGAATCTGCCACAGGTCACATACTGGAGCACAAGGCTGTTAAGTATTTTGTGCTGAGGGTCTCTGTCCCAAGGCCCGTGAAGCTTTCCTGTTAGAGCCTAAAGTTCTGCTTTGCCAGCTTTTACCTCTGGAATAGGCAGTGCTAGAGGGGGACAAGACATAGGGGGTGTGCAGTGTCTCCTTTTCTTCCCTGTTGGCCAACCCAAGGAACTTCTACAATTTATTTTGCTTGTGCCCCATATCAAAGGCTGCCTTCCTTTCTCCCAGAGAAAGGCTGGGTTAACACAAAGAGCCACCATTAGGATGCTTTACCTGTCTTTCATGCAATTTTAGGTGGTTGAATGTGTTGCAATTACCTGGAAAGAAATAAGCTTTCAACTTTGCCATCCATAGTTTTTCAGGCTACATTTGCTGCAGCTGAAAGTTTCTTTTTCTCTGATGGCTGCTTGTGGGTTTAGATAACTTTTTACCAGATAACAGTTCACATTGGAGACCAATGGCAATAATGAAACTAAATTGCTGGTACTGATGTCCTAAAAGCTGTGTGCCATGACTTTGTGATAGAGGGAGAAAGTAGAGCATTGGTGAAGTGTGGGGGAAGAACTTACTAGGAGGGTGACTGAACTAGAGGTGAGTTTAAATAAACCTCTGTTTACATATGAAGAAGATGGTGACTGAGTGAGATAGAGAAGAAAGCAAGTTTTATCCCTTATTTCCCAAAATTTTGTTATTTGTATTGCTTCCCTATCTAGTTAAATTAAGAATTCAGGATATGTTTCATTGGAACAAAACCAGATATTTGGCAGGGTGGGCTGCAGTGTATAATTCTTTTCATCCTAGGTGTGGTGTGGTGTTTTTATGCCTCTGTAGTACAAACTGAGAAGATGCATATTTCAAAATTTAAGCTCTGTTTATGAAGTAGGGAAAACCAGATCCCACTTTGGAGGGACAAGCAGAAAATGAGCTAGCAGTGTTTGTATTAATCTAGGAAGAGATCTTTCCTCTGTATTAAAGCAGCAAAAATGGGTATCTCATACTGATGATGTCTTAATGGTGTTCCTTTGTTGTATAAGCAAAAGTAGGCTGTGTCTGGCTCTCATATGGAGAATTAGTGGTGGTTCTCAAGTTGTAAATCATTCCACTATCTTCTATCATTCCACTATTCTGCTTTTGTTGCAGACTGTGTCTTTTGTGCTCACTTTGTTCAAAATTGTAAAATTAGATTTGTAATGCAATACTTCAGCTAAAGACCTTTCCTCGCCCTTTTGTGGGTTATCAGTTATTATGCTTTTTCTTAGGAATTCCTTGCTGTACTCTCAGAATGTTCCACTGAACACTTCAAATGAGGACAGAACAATCTCCAGCAGTCGGTGAAGCAGTCCTCTTTTTTCCAAGGTCCCTTCTAATATCTTCCTGATAACAGCACTTTCTCTGCCTTTGTGAGGAAAAGGTCACAGTGGTAGAAACGGTGTGTGTTTGTTCTCTTGTTTCTAAGCTGTGCTATTCTTTTCTTCTTGTTGTTGCTGCTGACAAGATGGTTGCCAAGCCACTTTGTCATCACTCCTGCATCTTGACAGAATGCAGGAGCTGCCCCAGATAACAGGAGAATATGTCCTTCCAGCAAAACCTGAGTGACTTTATCCAATCCTGGATTTAAACAGACCTGACATGTTCCGTCCCTGTTTACAAACTGAATAGTTCAACAGAACTGTGTCACAGAAATAGCTGTGCTTCTCTTGCTAGAAAACAAATGTTTCATTTTGGAAAAACGAGAGCTCAATTCTGATGGCATAATCGGTAATGAATCTTGGTAATGAGCCCATGCTGTTTATTGCTATCTATCTTAAGCCTCTGATATTGCATTGTGCTGCATGTTGAAAGGCAACACACTAAACAGAAACTGTCTGCTGGGGCTAGTAGACTAAATTCGGTCAATATAATTTTGCATTGCATTATGTGTATAGTTGCTCTAATTGCAGGAGGAGGGGGACGAACAATGAGTGAATATAACGAACTATTGGCATCATTATCTCCTGTCCACATCCCTGTGCTACAGCCCATTACGTTAATGCAAATGGTAAGAGCCTCCTTTGATGCTCTTATCAGGCTGCCTGCAGTTCCTGTGCCCTGACGACTCCCAGCAGTCCATCGAAAGGCACGCGGCGTGCGGAGCTTATCATTCCGTGAAGGCATGATATCCTTCACAGCCTCCTTCCTTCATGCATAAGCATTAGTAAAGTATGTCTATTTTACATGTGGATTCTGGGATTTTCTGCTTTGGCTTTTGCTGACTTAATGCTCAGTGAAGATGGCATTTCATAAACTTGCCTGTGTGTCTCAGTCGGGCTGACACAACTGAGATGCTGCTTCCATGCTAAACAGCCACACGGCATGACTGATGCTCTACCAGACACTCTTGGCGATTTAATGCTTCTGTAGTCTCTCAGCCACGCTGACCCCTTATGTACAGGTGCCAATCTTAAAGTTATAAGGTGATTTGAATGACACGTTTGGTCTTAGGTTCCCAGTGAAATGAATCTCTATGGCTAGATGTGGTTTGTATCATCAGTCACAAGCCTTACACTTATTTGCTTCTGCTACTACTAACAAGGGAGCAGCTGTCTCTGAGGGAAGACAGACGAGCTAAAAAATCTAAAGAAGATCTAGGTTGGTTTTTTTACAGAGGAAATCTTTTCAAGATTAGAATATTTGAGACTACCCTTTCAGATCACATGTTAAGCATAAGTCTTTCCCTCAAAAACTTGTCAAAATTCAACATTCAGTTGACTCAGGTTTCTAAAATTATTTCAGAAGGTTTTAGAGAGATTATCAAATAAGAAGATTTTCACTGGCAAAATGATGAGATAAATAGAAATTGAAGGAGAGGAGAAAATAGTATTCAGTAATGCTTTTTGAGTGTTTTTTATGTTGCCATCTCTTCAAAGTAATGTAAAGATCTGTAGCACTACAGATGAGTGGAGAGAGCTGCCTTTAAAAGATGAAGACTCATTGCATGCTAATTTATTGCCATCATTCCTCAGAATTGCATGCTTCAGTCCTAATTTGTCAACAGCCTGTGCTATGGCAGTAACCACATCCATAGAGAGGAGAGCTGAGTGAACCTAGATGTAGTTCCAGGTACTCCAGATGTTTCATGTTCCTTGGAATGAGACCTCGCACCTGGCTCTCCCCTATCCAGTGTTTTAACCATGGGGTTGTGGTCTCGTGTTCTTCTTCTGCTCCCATGGTGTTTGCTTTCTGACTGCACTTAGGGAGTGCCTTCATCCAGATCAGCCAGATAGTACAGGAAGGTGGGTGCCATAAATCTAAATGTTCTTTAACTGAGTAGAGCATCTTTCATTTTTCCCGACTGATTAAAGCTGAGGAGGGACATCATGACCTCCTTCTTGCTTGACATATATGCCAAAAAAATCTTCAGTGAACCCTGCTCAGTCAGGCATCTCTTTGGCAGGGGTCTCATGTTCTGCTACATGTCCAGCTACGTGAAGACATCCAGTGCTCAACCCTCATTCCCACACCTGTGTGCTGGGGACTAATGGAGTCTGAGAGATGTTCATGTACAAAAGTAATAGTTGGATGTAGGTGAATCCCTATTATGGCATGTGAGTCTGGAGCACCATCTTTCTGAGATATCCAACTCCCCTGACTGTATCAGGAACCTCAACATGTGGTTCTGTTCTTTGGATTGTCTGAGCCACGCCTAAGGGCTTATCAAATGTGCTGGTCTCCTTTAATGTCAAAAAGGACAGATGAAGGAAATCCCTGCTAGTGATTACTGCCTTGACTTTACTGCTTCATGATGGCACAGTCCTGAGGAAATTGGAAATGGTGTGAAATAACCTAATGCTCAGCATTAGATGGGGAGGATCACAAGAGGGAGAGGATGACATGGCATTTTAGGAAGTTTGGGCTTCCAGGTGGCTCTGAGCACTCCACAGCAGACTGGCAGTATGCAGCCTGAATGTCAGCTCTCTCCCTCTGAATGTTTTAGCACCTTGGCTTGTTTGCATCCATGCCTGGGGGAAAACCTGCTCCACTGCAGAGCTGAGAGTCCTCTCTGGCAGTGGCGTGGGTGGTGTGAGCTAGTGAGTAAGTGGCACCATAGAAAGATGACACCTTCCTGTTAGATGACACGGAAACTCTGGCTTCATGTTTCAGCACGGGCTGCAGCCAGGAACCTGTTGTTTGTCTCTGTCACCTGGGGAAAAGGAAGTTATTTTTGTTGTGATAAGTGCACTTTACAACCAGCACTGGATTGTCTTCTACATCTGGATATTTTAAGTGGACAGCTGTCCTACTCCTGTCCTAGACTCTCCTTACTCTGAGTTATCAGTTCTCACTGGCTGCAATGAAGACATTGGCCTTGTCTTACAGATGACCTCTCTGTCAGCAGACGAGTTAGTGGATTGCTCCTAAAAACTGTGTTTTGCTGGGCAAGGAAATGAGGTTTGCACAGGTCTTTGTTTGGTCTGACTAGGTGAAAACTTACTGACTAAAAAAGCTAAATGGTTCCTGGTAAAATGCTAGAATAAATTGGGACTAGCCAAATGTCTGCATTTTGACAACATGGCTGTCTGAGAAAAGGTTTAATCTGCAGGAGAGCTGGATGAATATGTGAATTACTATTTCTATTGGAAAATAAGGCTCTGTGCAGTTAATTGGCACTGTTTGTGTCTCGGAATGGTGGCTTTTAACTTTTCAAGTGGGATATTGAGACAAGATCTTGGATAACTATTAATTGATGGGTGGGTAGAATGCATCTCTCTCTGAAGTACAGCATAACCTCTAATGAGAAGGAATCTGAAATTACCAAAAAGAAACAACAAGAAGCATTTATTTTTTTTTTACCAACAACCAGAAGATTGGTTGTCTCCTGCCTATGAAGTATTTAAGGAAGAGGTAGGAGTGCTTCTGGAAACTTGTCTGTAAGGAGGCATCAATGTTTTGCAGTGAAAATGTTGTGCTTGTAAGTCTGGTGCTTGGTGAAGCCTGGAAGGTGGAAGGATGATGGGGCATTGCCCAGCAGCTGCCTGAGTGAAGGTCATGATTTCCCTCCTAGCAGTGCCAAAGAGCAGCCCTTCTTTTCCTGTGCTGGGAACTGTGTGCGGAGGGCCAACACTGCAAGCTCCTCTGTCAGAGGATTTTGCAACCTTGGTAGAGAACTGAAAGGCTGTTGTACTTGGACAAGATTTCCTTTGTGACAAAGCAATTCCATGCAAGCTGAAAGTGGTTTTATCTGTCTAGTGGCAGATCCCAGAGTCTGTCCTCTGGTAGTGTAAAGAAGCCACGAGCAAAAATGCCTTGTGTTGGGCCCCAGGGAAATAAGCAGTAGACAGTGGACTCTATATCAGCTGATGGGCAGGTAAGTGGTAGATCTGGGCAAGGCAGTTGCTAAACTAGCAACTTGACTAGAAGCATCTTCTGCTATTGAGTCACCTAACAGATTTCTTCTTTTAGCTCATGTACTAGGTGCTTGAGCCTTTGGTGTTTAGCTTCGTTATCTGCCTGGTGAAGTTCCTGTCTTTCTGCATGTGGGTAATTTAGATGGCTTCCTGTGGGTGCTGAAGAACAGAAATTAATTTATTCTGCAAAGCTGCCTCCCTAAAAGTAAGTTGGATGTACTGGATGATTCAGAGCTTTAGATGGCACTGAGAAGTGACTTAGGATGGGCTTGGAAAGTAATTCCTTTCTTCTGGATTAAAATGTGTCTGGCTGGTGTACAATGATGCTGGTTCATCTTGACATTAAAAGAGGAGTCACTCTACAGAGAAGAGAACGGATGCTTGGAAATGCAAAGGCGTTTTGAGCTTTTTCTGTTCTTCAGTAGCTCTGAGAACTCTATATGTAGGCAAATGGCAACACTTGGCAAGCTTAAATATACAGATCTCTGTATATTTTCTTTTTACCCTCCCCTTATGTGTACTATGCATTGTTTATATATGGCACCAGAGAGGAACAAGCTGTATGACTTCTGCACAGGAGATGTGATAATAAAAAGAGTCCAGACCATCCCGTTAGACATCATTAATTTGTCTGGCTCATTAGCAGTGTTTCAGTGCTTGGGAATCTCTATGCTAACGGTGTGTTATCTGCTCTGTCTCCTTTCTTCCTTCCCCACTGCTCTGCCATAACACAACGCAACATGAAAGACAGATCAGGGTAATTACTGCTGGCATTCTTGCTTGAGACGGTGAAGGGCAAATACTTGGTGCTGCTTGGGGTTTCTCTCTCTTCTTCTGCTCTGAAACAGAACATTAAACTGAGTGTTCATTTTGTAATGTGTTGGGTTTAGCCTTGTTTCCATAGGAAACAAGCATACAAGATGAAGCTGCTTCTGCATATATTTTCCTTCCATCTTTTCTCCTCCCTTTTTTAAACCCATTGGCCAATCACAGCCAAATTTTACAGGCTGATAGAAGTCTCAAGGGTAACTGTGTTACTACAGATGAGCTTTTCCCTGTGATCACTGGAGGATCTGCCCAAGGCAAAGTCCTGCAACACAATCTCAGCTGTGGGAAGAGCTTTGCTCAAAGCTTGAGCAATGAGATATCCCTGAGCCTGAGCTGCAGATTCACAGGAAACCACCTCCTTGTTTCCAGAACTCAAGGAATTACATATTCTGCATGGACTGGCAGCAATACCTCTGTTTGTAGCTGTGACTCATGTTAGGATTGCAGTTTTATGCAATACTATATAGGGTGAGGACCTCCTGTTGGAGACTAGTCTGGAAGCCAGTTAACCCCTAGGCTGGGATTTCAGAAGGGCATCCTGGATCTCTGTGTGCTGTCTCTGTCTCAAACAAATAAATAAATCCTCCTTGAATTGTTCTTACTGTTGACAATCTCTAATTCTTGTTATGACATCTTTATTCTTTGGAAACTAGAAATACAGCTGAACAGTTTTTCAAAGCAGAAGCAATCCTAGTTGTTATACTCTTGGGCTTTACAGTCTCATCTCCATGATGTGTAGCCTTCAAGTGATTTTTTTTTTTTTTTGGTCCCATTTCTCCTCTTTCCCTCTTTTGGTATTTTAAATAATTCCTGTGATCTTGAGCTTTTCAGCCAGACATTTTCTCCAGCTTTTTCCTTTAGTCTCTCCTGAATTATAAGTACTTATGAGTACTTGGAGAGATGTTTTCACTGTACTCTGCTTCAAGTCTAAAAATGCTATGTAAAAATAAGACACTGTGATGAAAAAGCTGGTTTCAGTTGCAGTGTCTGGTGGAATTTCCATTTTAACAGTATTAAACATACCCTGGGACACTGCTGTGAGCAGACTGGTAAGACAGTTTTTACTGTCTATCAAATACAGTATAGTTGGGGCTTTAACTAAAGGTGCTGTTCATATTTACTAAGACCCAACTGTATTTCTCTAGCCTTCCTTCCTTGTGTTTGTTTCACTGTCATCACTATGACACCTGAAAATCATACAGATCTAGGTCTGTCCTAGAGGATCCAGAGAGCCTGAAATAGTCTTCCCTTCTGGACTGGTAAGGAGAAAGCAGCTTATTTCTTCAGTTCATGAATTCCTAGTTCCCCTGTTAGCTTTTTCTGGATCTCTACTTAATCTTCATTCATGGTCCACATTGGTAAAATCCATTTTTAGCTCTTTTTTCCATCCTGACCACAGTTTCCTTATGTACTAGTCATGTGAGCCGCCTCAGGATGCCTCAGATGTGATGAAATGAAACAGTCTCTGTAAGAACGAAAGCCTCAGTAATAGGAACTTGAATTGTGAAAGATAGAATTGGCATATCAGGATTGCCTTAAATTTGAGGCAGGCAAAAATCTGGTCTGCTCAGCAGGGAGATTCTTCATAGGCTGTTACACTGTTGCTACAACACATCCTTAATTTTCACCTTTCCCATCAAGAGAAGGAAGTTGAAGGAAAGCACTCAGAATATCAGTGACAACTGGTTAAGTCCTTTGTTTCTGGTGATTTACCTTTCCCCACACACACCTGGTTGATAACTGTATTAAAGAAGGCAAACCTCAATCTTTAATTGAGGTGAGCCATCATTCTGTTGCTGGGCTCAAGACAGATTAAATTCCCTGAGCCTCACATTTTAAAAAGTTCTCCCTGTGCAGCGGTGAATGGAACACCAGATTCTGCATAATCTAAACAGCCTTTCCTCTTCTGTCTGCTTGGGCACCACCAGCCTTGCACAGCCTTTATCTGCTGCTTCCCTGCTTTGTAAGGCTGTGCTGATCCCTGCTGATGGAGACTCACAGCGTTTCTCATGAGTCATGTGGTGATGTTCGTCTCTTAGCTGTAAGAAAACAGATGGATTTCTCCCTTCGGCCTCCCTGGCGAGCTCAAAACTCCGTCTCACTTTCTCTCTGTCCCCCAGTTATATTTTCTGTGCTTCACCATAACTCAGCACAGATGCCCTGAAATGAGAGTGAAAGAACCAATGTTTCTGCCCAGGCATATATAGCTGTGCTGGCACGTGGTCAGCAACACATACAAGTTGCTTGGCCTTATATCACTGGTGCAAACATAAGCTGTCCCACAGAATTCTTGTGATGTTTTTTCTCTGTCTTCCAATGGCAAGCAGCTGTGACTTGGAGAGATTCTGTGACTCCTGAGTTGTTTTTGTGACAGAACAGCAGCAGGAGAAAAAAAGACTGAGTCTTCTGACTGGCAATTTCTCTCCAATTGTTTGCTTAGTGTTGAGCGCTGCTTTATGTTGTCAAATTGCATACCCTCACTTGGAGTTTTGTCTTGGTGGTGCCTGGAGAACAGCCTTACGTAAGGACCCATGTGCAATACAGTTTTTGTCACACCTTGCTGACTGCCTTCTTCATAACTCTTTCCACTGGTAGTTCACATGAAGGCATTTATTTTTCTATGGCTCATTCTTCAGCTGTTCTGAGCAGAAGCCTCAGAACACAGTGCATGGTCCAGTGTTGTGTAGTGTGTGTGTAAGCATGAGAAACTCAAATGCAGCATTCTTAGGCTGAGTGAGCTGGATAGTTTTTCTCTACGTTTTTTTAAGGACTATGTCTCTTGAAGTTTTAATGGGGAACTTGTTCAATATAACAATTACATTGACGTTTTCAGAGGGATAAGGTCATGGTTTTATGTCAAGGTCTAAAATACACTGACTTTCTGCTTTAGGTTTTGATGAGTATTGCTCTGTGTTTCAGCTTTCAGGGATCTTTTATTTTCCTTTCAGTGTCACTATGGCTGGCCCTCAGCCAGCTTTCACAATTTTGAAGGAATTATTAAGAAGAACATCCTGAAGATAATAACATTTAGGAGATAAATTAATAACGATGTGGTCTAAAGCTTTTATTGCAGAAAGTTTAAGAGCAGTGCATTGTTTGCTAACAGCAGTCTTTTTAGTGTAGCGTATTCTGAATGACTGCTAATGAAAGGAATCTGCACCCTGCTATGGCACGTTTAGCTTATAGCCTACATATGTACAATTTATTCAGTATTTAGAAATGAGGGTCTTTTAGTGCTGCTACATTTTTTGTCATTACTTCCTAAGCAAGCTGTGTTGCCCTAGTTCTATTATATACTGTTACTATAAGAAATCAACTGTACAACATAAGTAAAAACCCATCCCTGTTCTCAAGCCCAGAGTCTTTGAATCTGGCCTTTCTGTTCGTATAAAATTGTCACTTGCTATTTCGCATCTTGGTGTAAATTTTGATAATACAGAGGTCAAAATCTTCACCTTCAAAAACTTGAGAGCTGTCCATTTGTCCTTCTGCTACATGCTGTGGCCATTCTTAGTGAGTGACTGTAGAAAATGGGGAGGAAAAAAGAAGGTTTTTAGTCTATAAAATGAGGAATGTCTAGAAACCTGTATCACTTTGTGTTGATAACATCAAAGTGAGCATTTATGGGTATCACTGCAGGGAAAGAGAACGCTGTGCTGCTGGGGACAGCAGTGCAGGAGCAATAAGAACTCCATGTGAGAGAAACACTGTGTTCTGTTTCACCAGCTCTGCTCACCTCATGGCAGTACAGGCACATTTCCCTGCATGTGCCAGCATTCAGCCTTGCTTAGGAGCCATCTCTTCCCCATGAAGGGAATGTGCCTGAGGTTGATAACAGTTTGTTTGCTTATCTGTGCAAAAGAACATGTACTGATTTGCTGCAAACTCCCAGTGGGGAACGTCCGTGGTTTGTCATGGTATGTTCAGACTTACAGTTTTAATTCCTAAATGACACATTGTGTGACTCCACCCACTAATCCTCGCTTTAAGGTGGGATGCGTTCTGATGAATTAGAGAATCTTCATTCAGTTGAGATTAAATTGGGTCCTAAGTGATAGTTAATTACTGTTGTCCTCTGTAAGCCATCACAATAAGGAACTACCTGTGTGGTAAAAATGTGCCTTTTGTTTCCAGCTTGAATATCTTGTTACTGAAATTCCAATCATTTGGATGTTTCAATGGAAAACATTCTGATCATGTTCTGCCTTTATCTGCATGACTAAAAGCTCTGTGGCATCAGTGCTCTTTTCTGCATATGAATAATTGCCTCCCCTCTTGCTTTTGTTGAGCTGCGTAAATGAGCTCCTTATGATCTGTTCTCAAGATCAGATCATTCTAGTAATTTTTCCTTGAAACCATTTAAGATTTTCAGCCTCTTTTTTGTGCAGCCTGGGCTTTGGAGTAGGATGGGGGCTTCTAGTAAAAGACATGCCAGGACAGTCCTTCCAGGGTGCCATGGCAGCCAGGGGCCACTGGGCCGGACACAGGACGTAGGTTAAGCCCAGCTTTGTAGTTCACTGCATTGGTGCACACAGGACTCTTGTCAGGGTTGAGATCCTCAACACAGAGAGGGAAGTACTAACTGTTCAGCAAAGTTCATATGTGTTTTTGTGGTGGTTTTGGTTTTGTTTTGAAATAAGTTTCATTGCATCTTCTGCATCCCACTTGTGGAATGTGCCTTATCAGTTCAGCATACAAATGGGTGTAATGTTGTTGCTTCGGCTGAATGCAGGTTTCCAGACAATATATGTTCCTCATAATGATAACAAGTTGATCCACTGAACATTGCAGCTTGGAGAAGATACTTGATTTTCTAAGCAGCATTGTCCACACACCCTTTCCAAGCAAGGTTTTGATTAACAGTTCAAAACCTTGCTTGGGACAGCTCTTATAAGCCACAATACTGATCTTAATGAATTTGTGAAACTGTTTTACATAAAGTATGTGTGTAGCTTTGAGCCCTATTTGAGAGACAGAAAAAAATGCTTATGAAAAAACTACTTGTCTGTAGCTCAGTAGGTTTATCAAGGAATAAAAACCCACTTATTGTTGATTTCTAGCATATTGTCACAAATATACAGCTTGAAGAATCTTGTGTTAGTTTTTTTTTTTTTTTTCCTATTTCTCCCCTCCTCCTTTCCCCACTCACTGATGGCAGGTGGTCATTTGCCCTATGGTCTTTATCAAGTATGGAAATGTGTGGGTGATTTCATTTCCAAATGGATTCAGAAGAGAGCTTCCACCCACTCAGAAATGACAGTCAAATAGTTTTATTAGCCTTTGAGTTGCACAAACTTGCAGCTCCTAGTGGCTTAGAGAATTGCTCTTTGAAATAAGAAGAAAGGCATTAGGATGTTTGGCTAACTAAGTGATTCAAGCAATTGAAGGTGTTTTTGTATTTCTCCTCCCCCTCTCTGTCCTCTCCCTAAATAAAGGAGCAACTTATTCCACAACTATATTCTAGGCTTTTAAAAATCTCTGTGGGGTAATAAGAGCCAGTGCTGCCTTTTATGTGTGAAAATAACACAGCTAACAATTGATTCCAAATTAAAGTTTGAAAGAATGAGTCAAATCCCTGTAGAAAAATAACATGTGGCTGAAAATGCTTCTTTTGTAACAAGGTGATGTCAGATTTCAGAGATCTGAGTCAACCAAATTGTCATTGATTCAACAAAAAAGTGCCAGACAAATGTGTAGTTTTACTGCATTTTTGCCCTGATTTCATTGGAGATGCATTTTTAAATGAAAATATCACCTTCCTCCTGCTGCCTTCAGTGATTTCCAAGTGACCTGCCACACCTGCTCATTGGAATTAGTTTCCTAAAGTGCTAATAAAATTTTTAAAGATGGTACTGTTCAGAGAGAGGCAGAATCTTTGGCCACTCTTGCTACTCCACTTTTTATTTTGACAGCTACGAGAAAGGTGTTTCATGTCAAGGCTGGGATAGTAGAATGTTGAACAGATGGTAAATGGCAATGCATTTTTAACAGTTCTGCTAATGAAGATTTAATACTGGTTTTATGGGTGAGGGGAGACAGGCATGGACAACTGAAGCCCTGCAGCAAGTCAAGGTTATATTTGAGATTCCAGATTGTGTTAGTTCAGTTTGACTGTACGGTTGACTGTTTGTTTTTCCCCCAAAAGTGTCTTTCTATGAATAGGTTAATCCTTTCACTTCTATCCATAGCAGTTTTACTCTGTCCAGTTAAAAGAGTTGCTCAGAAATAAATTCATTACAATGGATAGTTTTCTGTAGTGGCAAAATACTGGGGAAAACTCCCAGGCAGTCACAGAGATAAGTGTACCCCAGTTCATGGGGAGCCACCCAGCAGGGAGAGCCTGAAACTCTCTAAGTCCTATGGAATTTCACTAGATGGCCAGGCTTTCTCTGTTTCACATTTCTGTATTCAGAATGCCACAATGAAAAATATGTTCCACAGGGAAGAAGAAAAATTAACTTTCTGGCACTGAAATAGCATGCCTTTTGCTTCAGAATTCACTGTTCTGAATTTAGAGATTGAAATAAATGTCTTCATAATTGGCAAATAAAATCTGAACCCTTTCTTGCAAGGTTGTTTAGATGTAAAAATGCTCCTTTTATGGTCAGGCCTTTATTCATCTCCTAACAAAACACGGAAACCTTTCCAGATGTGAGTGTAGCCCCCTCAGCTTTGATGAGGGTTGGTCAGCTCTCACCATCTGTTGAGTTCTTTACTTGCCACCATTCCCTTGTAAAAAAGGGAGAGAGAAGACAAATCACACAAGTGACAGGGATGTGACTGTCCTCCTGGAGCCAAGGTTGGTGTGTACTTTTGTGAGGAGGCCAGACAGTACCCACAGGTCAGCCAGTAGGAATGGAGAATTCAACTAAGATCCCTCATGGCCACAGCAGGTCACTGCACTGTCCCTGTGCTACTCTGTGTGCCTACTTACAGCTCCAGGGACTGGCAAACAGGGAAAGGGAAAGTCTCTGGCTCTGCTGTCACCTGCTCCCTCACATCCTCCCGAGGGCCCAGCTTGCAGAGTCTGCTGTTCCCTGCCCTCCCCTTGGGAGATGGAGATGCCGTGATGGACAGGCTGCTTTCCTACCTGCTGCTGGCCCATGGGTTCAGCTGTTCCAGGGCAGATGCAGTCCGGCACTTCTCTGTTGTCTTTTGCATTACTTGGGTCTTCTGGCTGGCATGAGAAGTCACAAAATCCACACAGTTGAAGCTGATCAGGAATCATTGCACTTCTTAATGAGAGGAGTCAGCCCCAGTTGGGTCAAGAACTCTTTCTTGACCAGGGACACCTGGTAAGGCAGACACAGGATAGCCAAGGGAAAGCAGCACGTCAGGCTTGTGAGGCACTGAAGGCAAGTAATACCTTTCTTTTTGTAAAGCTTTTCTAAAGCAGTTTCTTCCAAGCTTGCTGTGTTCACCTCAGAGCGGGGCAAAGGATATGCACAATACTGCATATTGTTTCATGCCTTAGTATTGTGTGATGTTGTTCAAATCTGTGCCAGTCTTTGCATCCTGACTGCACTCAAAATAAAACCAGTCTTGGTAGTAACAGTTAGTTCCTGATGCACTTCTCCCTTATCCATTATGCTGTTCCCTCAGACAAAAAATGTGACACTGAGAAAGGGACCAATGGTTTGAAGTATGTAGAGCTGTATGGGAGAAAGCAGGTGCAGGATTGGACCCTAACATGAGAATTACAGATGTGTGACTACAATGCTCTTGTGTCAATTTATTCAAGTATTTGCTTTTCCAAAGTTGAGGCTGCTGAAATGAAAACAAATTGTGTGAAAGAAGTAGGCTGTGTCCAGATGAAGAATAAAACTTCTCTTCGACCTCAGTTTTCTTTGAATGAATTGCATTGCTTGCAATTGTTAACCAGCAATGTTCTTGCAATGTTCACAATGGGAAGGACAACAGTAAAGTTAAAATTATTTGTAATGTTTGTGCAATGCATCATTGCTGCTTCGTGATTATATTTTGTGTACATTTCTCTCAGGTGATGGTAGGACTTCAATTATATAAATAACTGGTATCCTGAAGCTGTAAAACATGTGTTGCTGGTAATTCTGCTTATCAGCACAGGGCAGTTATGATTTGATTTATTACTTTAACTCAAGTTGTTTGGCAGCAATGCTGAAAGGTGCTGTATGCACTTGCCAAGGTCCCCTAAATTATGACTATCATGAAACAAATCTTTTCACTTACTGAAACAAATAATTGGAAAATTAAAAGGTCGAAACTATGGTATGAAAAGCCATGACCAATTTTTTTATCAGTTTCACGTGCTTTTCTGAACAGGTCATGCTGATATTTGCTCCTAAGCCATGAAACACGACTGGTTCTGTTTGGGGAATAATTCACTGTATTCATTTTGAGAGTAGCTGATGTATCTCAGACTTTTCATATACTAAAGCTTTAAAGATATCCAGTGGTGGTTATGGTGCTGGGACCATATGTTTCACTGTCATTCTGGATACAGAAAAGAGAGAAGGATGGGTAGGAAGAAAAACACCCTCTGTTATCAAAGAATATGGAATTATGTCTCTGTTTCTATAAGTTTTGCCATAACATGTATAGATTGGTTAAGATCTTCTCTAAATATTCTGCTGCATGAGCTTAAAAGGACTACCTTGAAAAGAACCTCTTCTAAGGTGCAGTTAGCTCCTATTGTTTCTCTTCAAAAGCTTAGGAATACTGTTCTTGCAAGAATGCCTGGATGGTACTGCGTTGGTTGTGATCGAAGGCTGTGAAATGGAATTTCTGGAGAACAGTGGAGGAGTTATTTCCACAGGAGAGTCTCAGCTGAGTGGAGAAGTACTGCAGACTTCCCTATGATGATAAGCAGCAAATTCTGCAGAAATTTCTACTTCCCGGGAAGGAAGTCAAGTAGATTTGCTTGAAAGCACCCTAAGGTTTGGTTACTATCATATAGACCAGCAGCAGTGTCAACATGCCAACAATTCTGGTCACTGAGACAGTGTTGAGGGTCATATATCCATTTTTGGGGCTTAGTAAACTGTAGTTGTGAGTCATTGGAAGTGTGTGTGCTGCACTACAGTGGTACAGTTAGAATATGTGATGCAGAAAACAGTCAAGTACAATCTGCAATGATCTCTGCATATTTTATATGTTATTTTTCCATTGGTTTTCCTGTCTCCCATTAGGTTTAGAGTTGTTGAAGGTTGTTTCTACAGAGGCAAGGCAAAATGCACAGTCTTTGGCATCTTTCTTTCAATAAATGTACTATATTCAATGCATGGTCAGTCATAGCTGATAACTTCATTTAGGAACCAAACCAGCTGGTAGGATGGAAGGGACTGAAGTGAAGAATAGTAGAAGGGAGTAATTTTTTTTTGTTGTTGTTAGGGTGCTCTTTTACCTGGAGAAAAAGGAGGTAAATCCTTTGACTACTTCAGTGAAGCTTGAGGCATTGGGTTTCCTACTGATCTCTGCCATGTTTGTCTGTAAGCTGACCATGCCGATGAATCTGAAAGGACTGAGTAAGTCCTGGGAGCCTTCTTGGACCAGTTAGTCACTGTGTGTAAACACATGCCATGTGTAAAGTTGTATTGGGCTATTTTTATCAAAATGAGTCAGGGAACTTGTTATCAGAGAGATCAGAACATTCAGTGATTAAACTTCGCTAGGTGAAAATGCAGAGGACTATACTATTCTACAAGGCTGTACTTAGCAGCCTTTATGTTGCTATGATAGAGTGCCTTGTGTCTGATGGATAACAGAAACAGATATATATTTCTTGTTCTATTTAGGTACATAAGATGTAAGATTCAGAAGATCAAGAATAAGTGTTCAGCTTTCTGCTGGTATTTCTTTCAATGTAAAATTTGCCTCATCTATAGAGAGTAATGTACTAATACAGAGAAAGTCTTATAATGGATTCCTCTGTCTCTCTTCACAGTTTAATCAGTGCAGTAAGATTTTTTTAGTCCCTGTTTTTTTCTTACTTTTTTTGCCAGTGTTTCACTGGATTTATATCTGTCATTTTCTACCTGGGGAAATTGACTCAAAAGCCATTTCTAACATCATGTTTACAAAGGCTCCCTTGGAGGCACAAGAATGTTGGCAGCAGGAAAACAAGCCAGAAACAGGGTTGTACCTGGAAACAGGCTAAACCTGAGAGTCTGCCAGCACACAAGCCCACTGGATTTATTGCTTGAGAAAGGAGAATCTTGAACAGGAGCAAGCAACTGAGGAATGGACTGGCACATTGTTGCAAGGGAAGGCACAAAGTCTCTTGGGTATAAATTCAGTAGATTTATGTTCTTAACTGCAGCACTGGACTTGGTGATTAAACTCTGTCCCCTTTTGCAAAGCTATTCTTTGCAGACTTGGATGGAACAAAACTGTATCCCTATAAACTTCCTTTCTTGCTGCCATTTTTGTCATTAGGAGCCTCTCTGGTTTTTACCACCAAAGAAGCTGAGGGGTTTTTTTTCTTGTTTGTTTCCTTGAGTGGTATTATCTATGGCTGTAGTTTTGGGAGTGCATCTAAGCTAACCGAGCCTGCGTGGGTGAGACAGAGCATCGAAGAATCCAATACAGAGCTGTCATTCATATAAATAGTCCTGACTGCCCAAGCTTGAAGGCTTTATAGTTTATGGGGTGTGTCTGTGTAGAGAAGAAGCGGCTTCCCTGAGCTGTTTTAGATCACTTTTCTGCCTTGGTGCCAAAACTCCTTTCTGAAAGAACCTTTCCCAGGAAAAACTGTGAAGTTGTTAATATTTTGATCAATGAAGAGGGCAGAAAGATTCTGATGGAAGTAGAACACAGCAGGACTGAAAGTAGTTCTACAGCACTGGAGAAACCTGTAGTGATAGTTCTGCTACAGGCTCCTGCTGCCATTATGGGCAATTTGCATGAAAATCTTTACCTTTTCGGCTTATTTAGATAGTGAATTCCCCAGGCCATGGAAATCTCATTGTAATGATATATTAGACAGGAAAAGTATCTGATGATGGGTTTATGGAAAAGTTTTTCAGAAACACTCATTTCTGACCCCGTTTTGCTCCCATTGGATGTCAATGGGAGCTTTGCCTTTACCTAAATAGGAATTAGGCTCAAGGGGAGTGAATTTTAAAACATCACCTTTTTGCAAGATAGAGAGTCCTGATGGTTCACCTTGTGCCTGGAAGACAGTTTTGTGGTGATCTACTGATGTGATGGCATCCTTTTTATCACCATTTAATTTATCTCTGTTTCTACCCCACCCATCTAACTAGACCTCAGAGAAATATTCACTAGGTTTCAAAAAAATGTGGTTTTAAAGAAGTAATTACACTCCTCCCCAAACAGTACTTGCATTAAGAATACAACTTGTATAAAAGCCGACTCTCCTGTCAGTTATAAATGCTTTTCTACCAGTGGCAAATAACAGACTGCTTAAATTTATTCAGTTAGTTGCAATATCTAGTTATAACCTTTGATGATCTTTTGTTGCAAACTTATTATCTTATTTACAGCAGGTGGAAGTACAAGTGCAGTATGCAGCAGCATGTGTCTTATGTCTGGTGGGTGTGGTATGAGAGCAAACAGAACCCTTAGTATTCATGGTTGTGTGTGTGTTTAAACACAGCAGAGATGAACAGGAAAAAGTATGTGTTTCTTTGGAAACTGCAGTTTCTTCACACCACTTAAGACAAAAATGAGGCGGAACAGGATACTTTTTTAGGGTGTGTGTGATAATCTGGTTTCTGATAAGAGTTCTGACAGCATTGCACAATTATCAGTTGCAGCTATGCAAAGCTTTTTCCAGTTGTCAGCTGTGGTTGTAATTTATATAATAATGGTGACTTCTTAATGTTTGTGACTTGCATTGGACTGACCCTTCTGGCAAGTGAAGTTTATTTGAGCAGCACAGGCAGGAGCAGGGAGGCCCATCTCCAGGTGTCTGTGACAACGCCACACCTTCCCACCTTCCCCTGGAATGCCAAGCCCTGCAGCTTCAATTTCCACACCCACTCAGGTGCTGGCCAGCCATCCTAAAATGCTAGTTATTTTCATGGACAAATTGCCAGGGAGAAATGTGCCACCAAGCCCATGTCAGAGATCATCTGTCAGAACATGCTGCAGCCATCTGCACAGAGGAATTGCACTGGACAATTCTGTTACATGAGACAGCCCAAAACCGCTTGCTGGGATTTGATATTCTTTTTCCGTGTTGTGGGATCGTTTTCTTTTAGAGGAAAATGTAGGATAAACACACTTGAAGGAAAGTGCAAGACATTGTTTATTTTAAGTGTGTTGCCAGCAGTAATACGAGCTTATCCATTTCTCTTGACAAAGTGCAGTCTCTCATGAGCTTAGTGTGTTTAAAGAACATATTGTGCTGCACAAGGTATTAAGGGTTTCCATGGAAATATCAAAATGCAAAAGATGTTTGCTAGTTTTAAAAAAGTTTACTTAATGGCTTCTGCCTATGAAACTTCTAGACTGGAAACACTGGTGAAAAAAAGTTAAAAACTGGGATTATTGGAGCTTCCGTAGCTCTCTGCATTGTTAATTTGCAAGTGTGCACTGCAAATAATTGTTTGCTGTATTCAACCAGATTCTCATTTAGTAGAGCTCTGCTTATGTCTGTGGAGTTCAGCCAAACTCCTCCTTTGTACGTTTTTCATTAATCTGTGCTAAAAGCATCCCTTGCTGTCGCCTGCACTGGGGCTGTCAGCCAGTTTCTGCTGTGCTGTTCCATCCACTCCTTGAATGAGATACTGATCCACAAAACAGTGTTCTGTGTATAAGTGTCCTCAGCTCCTTGACTCAGCCACTATCGTATGAACTGGTCACCCAGTGTTAAGATCACGGAAAGCCCTGGGGTAGACTCAGAAGTGCTGATTCAAATCTTGCCATGACACAAAAGGTACCCAGCTACTTAGGTAGGCTTGACCTTGAGTAAAGCTTTTAGGCTGCCCTGATGAGCTGTGTCCCACATGGTGAGGCTGGTCTCTGCAGAATTCATCCCTCACTTCCACACATTCCTTTGCTTTTACTTTCCTGTACCTGGCAAAACGTTTCCCTGTACCTTAATTCCTGTGCAGTGTTAGGATGATGTGGGATGGTGACTGCAGGTGAGAAACAGAGCCAGCTCCTAGAACCAGCACCCAAGGTGAGCAAGCTCTCTGCACTTGGCCAGGTGGGTCTTCAACTAATGTAGTCATTTGAAATAAAATAGTGTGTTAGTACTGAAGCATCCTGCTGTTACTTTGATCCCTGTTGCCCGCTTACCTCTCCTGTGTTAGTCATGTAGCCATAGATATTAAACTATAACTTACTTCAGTTAGACACTGGTGTTATTTTATAATCCTGCAGTGTACAGTAAGATCCTGAGCTGGCTAATGGCTTCTCAGTAAAACACTGATTCACATTTCACTTCTGGGTGGTATTAAGGATCCCTGAAAATTAGGCCATATAACATCTGGCTAAATGTATTATTCAGAGATGGTCTTGCATATTACGAGACCTGTCTCTTATGTCATGCTGCTTTATCATCTAATTTTTGCAGAAGTGTTTCTAATCAGAACTTTGCGTAGGCTGTGTGATGGGTAGATCTCTGCTGACGGCAGGAGGGAAGGCAATCAAATGGATTACAGATTGCGCAGTAACAGCACATGATAATACACCCGTCGTAAAACTGACCAGCTGTTTGCATCAGCACTGGCATAACAGCACCCCATGAAGATAAAGTGTGGGAACAAACAGTCCACTGCCATGGAAAGCGCTGGAGGGATGGGGGGTGATTACTGCTGGTTTTAATCTGTGCAGTCAAAATGAACATGGTGACAAAGCAGTTAATTTTGCCTGCGAAGTTACCAAAATAATGAACCCAGCAGGAGCTGCCTGGCCTTGCTGTACAGATGTTTCATAGACCATGTGATAAAGAAGCTGCTGGGCTGCTCAAGGCAGGGATGATACTTTGTCAGAAAAAAATGAATACTAGGTCTGCTTTTGGAAGGTTCTTTAGCAGAGACTTCTTTCTGAGACATGTTTAACTTCACAAGACAGACCTAGCAGGAAATACAGGCAGGAAAAAATGCTCCTCAGGCTAACTCTTTACTATTTTTACCCAGTGATGAGTTCCAGAAAATGCTTAGGAAAAATGAACTTTGTCAAACTTAAGGAGCCCAGAGTAGAATGGTTTGCCTCAAAGAATGATATGAGTTTAAAACAGCCCTGTTCGTAGCCACAGTTAAAAGCAATGTTCAGTGGTAACTGTGGTCATTGTGATTTTAAAAAGAATGTTAATGATGGAGTCAAGCTCCATCATTATTATTCCATCCTTTCCAAGGGAAAGATGGGGATTTAGAATCTACCCCCAGAATTTTGCATTACCCACTGTCCTAAACATCATCTCTGTAGAAATGTATTGATGTTGTGGTTTTCAGCTTTGGTGAGGTTCTGAGTTTTTAGCAGCTTTTCAACCAGCTGTGTTATTCAAGCCATGCAAAGATCTTAGGCATTGGTACTGCTGGCAGGGGGAGGTGAAAAATTAAAAAGAAAAGGCTATGAGGAAAGGGGAGCTGACTGAAAGGGAATCTTGGAAGATGGGGTAAGCAGAAACTAAACAGTGCAGGAAAAAGGAGGGGAGAGAGTAATCTGAGCCCTAGGTAAAGAAAAGGATCTTACTACTGGTATAAGTAGCATAAATCCTGTAACATGATGTTCTTTATTCTAATTCTTTAAACAGAGTTGTGCCTTTTAAGCTGCTTTTTAGGTTCACTCAAAGAAGTATTTCTTAAATAAATAAAACTATAATTGACATATCTCCTTTAAAACCTCAAACCAGCAAGCAGGAATTTAACACTGCCATTCCCATTTTACTGAAGGATACACCCTGCATGAAAATAAACAGAGCAGTTCAGATTTCTCAGGTCTTCAGAAAGCCTGCCATGTGCTTCAGCACGGATTAATCTTCACTTTGATCTCTAATATCTTGAAGCAATTTTTTACCTCTGCAGAAACAATACAAATCCTATTTTGGTGGCCTACACAGTTGGCTGGAACATTGAAACTGTCTGAATGAGTCCTCTAGAAGAACGAATATATTCTCAGTATACATTGCTTGCTGTATTGAGTTGCATCATTTAGACAAGGAGAACTACTTACAGCCTTCTTTTGGGTGTGGATTTCTTAGACACCAGAATAACCTTGAAGTCACAAGTTCTAAATATTCTGAAAAACAAACATCGTTCAGAAAAATTTATTGGAGGCACTTCCTTTGCACCTTGGTCGGTTTCGTATATCTTGGAGTAGGTTGGCTTAAGGTAATGAGATATTAGGAATGCTGTAGCTGCTTGTCACTTTGAATGAGCAGGCAAACCCAGCCACCTTGGAAAAGGCCCACAGCTGAAACTTTTTATTGGTTTCTTGTGTGTCTGTGTTTTTAAAAGGATCCTTGAAAATGCTGTCATTTTTTTTGATTGATCCACACTGCTAAAGTGAGACTTCATCAATCCATTTTTGAACCCTTAACAAACTCCATTATCTCGCTCATAAATGTCAGTTGCTCTCTCAGAGGTGGTGTTTCTAATTTTTGGAGATGAAAGCTGTGGTCTTCATATTGTTTAGAAAATGCTGTTTGATATCTTTGAGAAATTTATTTGACTTTGAACAAGTTGCTGCTCTAGTAATCCAATTAGCTGCATCTGTGCCAGAGTGAGCAAATACCAGTGATAATATATTTTTGTGTTTATCCTTTTAGCTAGAGAATTGAAATTGTGTGAGAGTCAGGGAAAATATGTATTTGAAGTTTTAATAAATGAGTATTTGTTTGACTAGATGAAAACTAGACAAGAATGTTAAATGTTAAAAATAATTTATTGCATTTAGAGAAGATGCAATAGTATTTGAAGGAGACTCTGAGATTGGTTTCCAATACAAATGAAACTATTCATACCAACCTCATTAATTTCAAGCCTTTCAGCTGGTCAGGATAGCAAAGATTTATAGACAGTATGTGAATCTAAAATTACTTGGGGATGATAACAACTCTGGACAGGTAAATTTACTGAGCATATGGAAGCCTTGTGAAGGGCTCACTGGGGTAGAAACTATCACTATAGTGCTTAAAGGATGATTTCCAAACACAGTGCTGTTGCCTCTTGAGTGCCTCAAGACCCTAACTGAAATCTAGGCTCTAAATCTTCACTGTCACCAACAAATTTAAATCTAAATTTAGAGAGAAGTTGTGTATGTTCTGTCATTTGAAATAGAGGAGAGAGAGTAAGATCATCAGAGGGAAGTGTTTGGCCTGGAGGTGTGGGCAGAGCTCATAATCAACACTAGATGCTCAGTGCCCAGTCCAGTGCCTTATTTGTAGTGGGACTCTCTAATCCAGTGGTGCTTGCAAGGTCCAGAGCCCTCTCAGTCCTGGTACATCTCTGAGGACTCCTTTCCTAGTCTACTCCTCCTTTGTCAGACCTGCTTCTCGCAGACACACAGGAGAGTTGGGCTGCTGTTGGAAGGGTGTGTTTGTGTTTCTCTCCAGCAGACAGCAGCCACTGGAATAACAGAGACCTTGGTGACATGAAACACATCCTGGTGTGCCAGTTCTAGGTGCCTGTCTCCATCTAGCCAAAACTTTTTTATTTTTTTTTCTTCTTGCTGAAGGTGCAACTTGCAGGTTCTGGTGACAACTAGCTTTGGCTCAGTGGTTTTGGAAACCTGCTGAGTTCAGGCTCTCCAAATTCTGTATTGAGTCAGAATGAGAACTGAACATCTGCCTGCCTCAGGAGATGTAAGATTTTCTCTGACTGTTCTTATTTTTAACCATATTAGCAATAAATGTAATTAAGTATATAGGCCAGAAAGGCTGTGCTTGTGTACATGCAGCTTGTGTGTATGTTGTCAGCTTTGCATGGACAGGTATGACCATATTCCCTAAAGCATAGTTATAAGTTTTTAACTGTAGCTTCGTGTTGTTCTTCAAGTGGCAGAATGAATGAGCCTGAGTACTCTGCATGGTGTTTCTCAGTGCCATTTTGTTGGCTCTTTTGGATTAAATCCTTGCCCTTTGACACTTCTCCAGCCTCAAACCACTACTGAGAGCAGTAAATGCTCTAGTTCTGTATGTGGCTGCAGCAGGATCCCTCCAGAATAAAAGCTTCAGAGGGCAGTGATTTTATAGCCCTGGGCTGATGTGATTAGACATCTACAATCCATAATGCAGTAGGGTCTCTGAGCAGTGCTGTGGCCCATAGGACATCCTCACACAATTATCATAATTGGGAAAGGCCCAAAGGTCAAAGCTGCCGAAGGAGAGCACAAGCATAAATGCCAAAAGGTGACACAAAGTCTCTTTAGTTTGTCCTGTCCTTAGGCTCTGAATTCTGAACTGCTCCTCTTTATGCATGTAGAATGAATTCTTGTGCTTATTTCATTCCCAGAATAATGCATAATGCTGCAAAATTACATCAATTTATTTCCAAAACTGTTGCAAAAGCCTTATCTGTGATACCAGCTAGAGTACATCATAAAAAAATTCATCCTGTGCACAGCAAAGGCAGAGGTTCTTCTCGTGTTGTTAGCAGCTTTAAAAAGTGACTTTTGTGACTTATTACTATTTAATTAACTTAGTGTTTAAGTGCATGTGTGAAATTAAGATTTTTTTTCTCTGACACTGGGGTTTTTTTTTCCCCCCTTAAGAACTGGAGTATTATTCGTGTGATAAGCTGTAACAAATCTGTAATGAGAAAGATGAATATAGAACAGTTCATTAGTTTTCTTTAAGAGCACCGATACTGTAGATCTATGTTAATTTAGGCTGAAAAATGAGTTTTGAGCTCTGTGCAGAGAACAATGTAATCAGCCTTGTGCCTTTGTGCAAGGCATTTCTTTCAAAGGCAGGAGTGTGCAGGATCCTGCTATTCCATGTCCATAGCTGTGTTTTTTCCTTCCCAGGTGTTAGTGGCATCCCCTGGAAAAGCCTCTATATTCAGTGCACATGTTGCTTCTCGAAAAGACCATACCGATTTTTAATGAAAACAATCTTTTCATGTGCAACCAGTGATCACATTTGGTATCAGGGACAGGTTCAAAGCCCACACCCTATAAAACTTGAAATTCAAACAGTAGGTTGGGAATTTCAGAAGGTTCAGATGTGTGTTTTCCTCGTGAGAGCCTGTGACAATGCCGTTCAATAATAAAGGATAATGTTAGAGATCCACAGCTAATCTTGATAAGATGGGGGATTTTTTTCTTCATGCTCTTTGAGCAGTTTCAATGTCATTCCTTTGTCCTCTTTAAAAATGGTTTTTATTAGCATTTCCAAAATATACATTATAGGAGACTGTAAACATTACGGGATAGCAATCTAGCTGTGATTTGATACAAACTAAAATAACACCATCAGCAATAAGCAGAGACACCATAAAAGGGAAACAGAGCAGTGCTGCGTATTTGTGTAGGGGCAAGGTCAAACGTGAGAGACATCCCAGCCTCTCTGCTGAGGAGGAGGAGGTGATTGAAGGAGTGAGAGCCTGGGATTTCATCAGGCTCCAGTGACTGTTTGGAGGCAAATAGAAAAGGCAAAAGGGGGAGCATAATGCAGGTGGGACGAATGGTCAGCGTGTTGTGACAGGAAAAGTAAATTGTTTGATTTATGAAGGGCGCAATGTGACTTAAGTACAGGGGAAAGGCCTGTGGGAAGCAGAAAAAAAATGTTCAGGGTCATCTTTGTTTTTTCCCTTCCCTGAGTGCCCGGGCAGGATGTGTGCAGTGTGCTCCATGGGTGGGCAGTACCGTGGGCTAACACCCGATGGCACCACCTGAACCCGCAGCGCTGCCGCAGCCTGGGGAGGGCTGGAGTTCATGGACAGCACAACTCTGCCCACACAGTTCACCTGCCTGGAGACAGGGGATCCCGTCCTCAGGGAAGGCACAGCTGCAACCCCGGCAGCTCTCCAGAGCTGTAAGTTGGGGGCCCTCAGGCTGGTCTGCATGCCAGATTAAAGTCCAAGTGCAGGATTTTTCCCATCCATGTGCTGTGCCACCTCTGCCCACAGAGGGTATGGAGAACATCTGTGTGGGCTCTGCATCCTGCTGTGGGAGGGATGATGGGAGTGCCCGCTGCCTCTGCTGCCCCCACAGATTCTTCTGCCATACCTGGGAAAGCCCTGGTGACAAGTGGCTGTGGATGGTGATACTTCCCATTGCAACAAGCACATTCTAAGCGTTGATGTCTCTTCACAGCCAACGTTTTGTGAAACTCAACTAGGGTTTAAAGAAATCTGTTCTGGCATGGAAAGGGGAGATATTTTCCTTCATCTTGTTCTTTCCTGTAAAACCACAGGAAGTTTTTCTTCAAGACGCTGACACAAGTAGTTTCTCTAAAATACTTTGGAAAAGTAACATTTTATTTCATATTTTGAAATGGGTATTGCACTTCAAAACTATGCCTTGTTCCAGAGTGAAGGCTTTCTGTAGATAAACCTTCTGAGGGAGAGTGCTGAAACTGGAATAACCAAAAAAGACAGGAAGGCAAACTAGGAATGTGAATGAAACAGACTGAGAGAGTAGTCCCTGGCACTGGAAACCTAATGCTCAGTGGGCCATATTCCAGTGTTTATGCTCATGTTGGTTTGCATTACAAAGTTTCTGGGGCATTCTCTGACACAGTGATGGGAGAGAACCATGAAAATCAATAATGTCTCGGTCTGTAATAGGTAACTCAAACTGCAGTTTCATCTTTGTGTGAAGGTGTGCTCGTGGATCTTGCTAGCTGGAGGCCCTGTGTGCACATTTCACAGAATCACAGAATGGGTCAGCTTGGAAGGACCAGTGGGACATCTGGTCCAACCTCCCTCCTCCTGGTCCATCCTCCACATGGCACAGGATTGTGTCCAGATAGTTCTTGAATATCTCTAGTAAGGGAGACTCTACACCCTCTCTGAGTGTAGAGATCTGTTCCACATAGTAAAGAAGTTCTTGTATTCGGGTGGAACATCCTGGGCATCAGTTTCTGCCCATTGTCTCATGTCATACTGTCTTATTTCCACTTCTGTCTCTTGAATTTGTACTTACTGTGTATTTGCTGACTGGATAGCTTGATGGTCTTGGGACAGTGGATTTAAGGTCTTGTTTTTCAGAATATGGTGTAAGAAAATTATTAGGAGAAGTGTAGGTAAAATGGAATTCAAGGCATGTTTTCGGGTCATCTGTTTATGGCTGATTGGTTGCCACTGCTCTTGAGAAATATGACTACCTGAAGGCCTTTTTTATTTAGGGGCAGCCTCATCACTGTTTAGTTTGTGGCTTTATTTTACTGCACCTGTCATCCACCCACCCACACCTCCTCCCACATGCAATCACAGATACAAAATGGTTCTGTTACAGAGACCCAGATTGCATTGCAAACAAATGGGCTAAAATTGCAGTTCAGCATGGTGCAGAGGATTTGCAGCTACAGTGCAGTGGTCTAGCCTTTCAAGTTGCTGTAATATTTATGTTGCCGGGGGGGATTTTAATTAGGGAGCACTTAGCACAACTTTGCTGCCAGCTGGACCCAGAGTCCAGATGCCTGATCTGGTGGCCTTCTAGCATCATAGCTAGAGTGTGAGAGCACAGAATGCCACCCAAGCAGCTACACCTACATCAGTGTAATTCACCTGCTGCAGGAAGAACCCCGTTGTCAGGCTCTGCAAATGTTGTTTCTTTTCCCCAGTGGCGAGTTAGGGCTGCTGGGCAGAAGGTTGGAAAATGCATGGCAGACAATGTCTGGTGTGCTCAGATGTTGTGGGTGGGAGGATCAAACCCAAAGATGCATCATGTTAGAGACTGGACTTTCCACTCACAGATGTTCCAACTTCCTGATGAGTTTCCAGGGTCAACAGATTAACTTAACATATTCTCCCAAGACCGAGAAGGAATTATGTGTTGAAAACGTGTTCACTGTCAGTTGCAAGGTCGAGCTGGCATAGGGGAGGCTTTAAAACTGCCACTGCTTGTGATGGACAGCGGGGGGTTATTTTGTAGAGCTGTCAGTGTCTTACATTAATTTGTTCTCTCACACCCAATGCCAGCAGAAGAACAACAAAAGCAGAACTTTGATATTTTTGTTAGATGTATCTATATTCAGGGGTCTGGAGAAGATTGTTGTTGGTTCTGTTGTTTTCTTTCAGTTGTTTTCTGCGTTAAATATGGTTCTGTGCTTGACTACTGTGCTATAGTAATAATTTATTAACTATACTGACAGTGAAGACAGGTGATTGATGCAGCCGACTTCTGGTGGATGTCTTATAGAGATCTGCACAAGACTTGTGTGGTTGATGGCTTGCTAATGGGAATAGATTTTCTTTAAACACTATAAAATCTTCTAATTAGCTTGTAAATAGAGCACTACATTTTGAATAAGGGAAGCGTTAAATAAACCATAATATTTAAACCAGATTTTATTTCTGGCAGTTACTCAGACTGTAAAGATAAATTCCCTTTTGTTAAATCACAACGAGGGCCTTTTGTTGCTAGTCTTTGTGTAAATACATACTCACCTGTAGTCAGAGAAAGATGGGCAGGAGAGAACATGGAAAGGGTGAGGTGTGTGTAAGGAGGAAGGGCTGATAGGGGACTCTTCTGAAAGAGGAGTTTCACTTCAGTAGTAATAATCCTTGAAAGTTGTTTGCATTGCTGCTTTGCACTGGATTGACCTCATATTATCAGTCATCTTTTTGTAGAATTAATTCCCCTTCTTGCCAGATGAAGGTGGCTTTGAAAACAGACCAGCTCAGGTAACCCCAATTCTTCCAGACCAGGTCTGGCAGCCGCAGCGTGTTGGCACCAGGTTTGTACCTGCTTCTGTCTTGGGGGCAGCTGGGGCACCACCAGCTCTTCTAACAGAGAGGTGGTAGCACCTCTGCTCCCTGCAATTCATCTAGAGCCTGGTCATACTGGAAATATGGATTGTTAAACAGGAAAGATGGGACAGTGTGAAATGTACAGGTGGTTCTGTGCTTGTACCTTCATTATCTCCTGCAGAGGAAGACTCTCCTCTCTCAGAGCTCAGAAATTGGGAAAAAGTCTGTGCACTGTTCAGAGGAGATCTTCATTTCCTCCCAGCCCCCTTAGGAAGGATGAAATGTAAGAATTTGTGTGACGTGGAATTGTTTACAGTTGTGTCTTGTGCAAAGCATCAGGTGGGGTTAAGAAGGGAAAAGCCTTTGTGCAATCATGTAATTCCCCTTTCACAACTCTCCGTGGATTTCTGAGCAGCTGGTGTACCTGGTCTGTCTCTCCATGCTTGTACAGACCCAGGGAGGTGCACAAGTCTGTAGGTGTAAATGTGGGGAAAGGGACCTGGCACTTTTCAGGTTTATTAGATGCTCAAGAGTGCCTTTAGGACACCTGTAGTTTCATCAGATGTTTTGAGGAGGAAAATTTTTTCCTTGGAAATAATTTCCAAATGTATTTTGAAGATATCAGATATCTGGAGGTAGGATTATCACCTGTTTTGTGTAAAGTGATCCCAGTTCATTGCACACAAAAGTAGTCTAGCTCTCAATTATTAATATACTCAAAAAAACCCCAAGATAAAATACTAGAAGAACTGAATAGGGCAACTGCAACAAAAACACGTAGAAAGTCTTTCCATGTTAGAAAATTGTGTTTTAGAATCTGGGTTGCCACAGGAGGAGAAAAAAAAAAAACCAAAAAAAAAAAACCCTGGATTTTTTTGTTTTTTTTTTTTAATTGTGGAACTTTCATTGAAATCAATAAAAGTTTGTTTTACAGTTGCTTTATCACAAATGCAGACTAGCTGTTTTCACCAGGATAAACCAAGTGTTTCTGCGATTAGAAGACAGCTACTTCCCTCTGTCATATCTCCCACAAAGAAAAAGAAAATTTGGAAGGGTTTGAGGGTTTGGTTTTTGTTTTTTTTTTTTTTTTTTTGTGTGTGATCAGTCCAGCACCATGAATGTGGTGAGTAGATTTTGTTGTTGTGAAATATCTCTTTCCCTGTGAGCTGCTTCTGCAGGTGCAGCCATTGTCCTGTGGGGTGATCTCTCCATACTCTCCACCATTTTCTGTTCTGTTTGTGGAAGTACCTGCCAACTATTCCACTGCTAGTTTAGCAGTTTATTTACATAAATACATACTTTGCTCTATCCTATGTGGGCTAAGCCAATGCTATTTTAACCGAGCAGTCCCTTTGCAAAATTCTGCACATTCACAGCTCAGCACTTCTCACTCTCATAGGTAACACTGTCACAGACTTGCATGTCTACACAGATGCCTGGTTTTTCAGTGGAGTAAATACTGACTTAATCTCTGTTTCAGACAGCTCTTGCTTACTGTAATGTAGAATAATTTAGGGTTAATATTGCTTGTTTGATTTGAGAATGAAGCAGTTGTTCAACTTGGGGTGAATAATTCATTTTTCAGAGTTCTTCTAAAGGGTAGATGTTAATATTGTGAAGCTGCAGCTGATGTTACTAAAGCCATTCATGTTAAGAGAACAAATTGCCATTTGGCATGCTGAAAAATTAACCCAATTTACAGCATGGGTGAAGATGAACTCTCTCTGATGAAAGCTATATTTAAACCACCAATGAGATAATTACATCTTGGCCTTCCAACACATCTTATGTAGCACAGATGTGACTGCTTTTTCTTCATAAATGAATACACATCTAACAACTTCTAAAATAATTGTGCTTGTTTTTCTAGATTTTGTGCATCTTTATCGGGAAAGTCTGGAATATAAAAAGTAAGCAAAGTAAAACACATGCATGATGTGTCAGCTAAGGATTAAGCCACAAGGTAGACAAAGCCAAGCCAGTGGATGCTGATTGTGCATGAACAAAACTTTGGGAGAATTAGTGCAAGTCTCATTTCCAAGGAGGATGAATATCTGTTGTGGGTGATGCTGCTGAGTTAATCTAAAGGAAGCCTCATCTTCCCATTTTTATTATTTTACATGGAAAAGTCAGGCAGTTGCACAGGCAAACTAGGGTCACCTCTGTGTGATGATAAGAATAAGGTCTATGATATTTGTGTCTTGTTCAACATAATTTTAAGCGTGGGATTTTTAACTTTATGTGTTTAAATCAGCTGCAGGACCACACAGCAATTGCTACTCCTGCAATTGAGCTGAGCTTTCCTGAGCAAACAAATTATCCACCAAAACAATGTCTTTGTGTTTCTAATAGAACTGGAACAAACACATCTCTTTTGTTCCCTTGTTTGTGCATGATCTGTGTAGAAGATGACAGTGCAGAGCAGGGAATGGCTTTCATCTGCTAAAATCCCTCCACCCACCAGGCTACAGGGAAGATCCTGGAAGCACCAGCCAACCTGTATATCCTTTTGCCTCGCTGCTGCCCTGCCTTTCTCTAATCTGGGGGAAGTAGCAGCTCAGGTTTGATGTCTTGTGCCAGGTGAGAGCCATGTGAAGGCACTTGAACCTTGTGTCATGGTGTCACCAGGCCAGATCTGCCCAGCTCAGCTGAGCTGTCACTGGTGGTCCCAGGAAGAAAAGAGGCTGAGGAGGGGCAGAACAGAGTGGAACATCCCCAAGGCATCCCCAGGGGAATTTTACTGTAATGAGTTTTTCTCTCACCTTTCTTTCGTCAACACTTTGGTCTCAGCTGCTCCTCCATGGTTGTTGGTAAGCTTGGTGGCTCCCGGGAACCCCTGAGCTCTCTCTCTTCACCAAGCAGGGCTGTCACTGTGCCTGTTCTAAGGCTGTGTTCAAGCCTTGCCCCTTTCTAGACTTTCTTCTTTGGGTGAGAATGGCTGGTATTTATATCATAGATTTATATGTTTGTTGAGGAGAAAAGAACTTATAGTACATACTCAGAGAATTTGAGCAGGCTCAATAAACAGATTATCTTCCCATGCAAAGAACAGCCCTGTTGTCTTAAGCAATCTGGGATGCAATTGCAAGGGGAAAAAAGGTGCTCTGTTCTCATAATAGAATCGAGTCCTCCCTCCAGTGTGTCAGTCAAAGAGCACTTTGTGTGCCCTGCATACCTGCAAATGTGCCCAAGGTCCTGTTGTTTAGTCAGCGCTTGCAGGTGCTATTTGGGAAAAGGGCTTTGTGGCATGTCATGTATTTACAATTACAAAATGTCACAGTCTAAGGCTTTCAGAGAAAGCTTGGGGTAGCTGTCATGCATTAAGATACTCTTAATCTCCACATGGTGCAACTACACAATAGCTCTTACATCACATGTACCTAATGAAATGCTGATTTGTTTGCTCTGTAAGTAGACAGGTAAAATTGTGCAGAAGCTGTTAGTGAACTTCTTGAGCTCAAAAAGCTGATGAAAATGCAGAGTTTGAGATGGAGCTGTTGTACTCAGCTGCAAATTTGTTCCAGTTTGTCTAAGAAGAAAAACAGCACAAGAGGAGATGCAAATTGAATTTTCTGTTTTGATTTGAAGTGGTGTCTTTAAATTGCTCTCAATCTTAAAAAGGGATTGGCTAGTAATACTAATAAAGCAGTCACTTTGTGAACTTCAGCAAAAAGAAACAAAAGAAACAAAAATAGCATCTTTGGGTATGATATTTGATTATTTGGTTACAACTTTTTCAAAACAGAAGTCTTTGATACATGCAGCTTCATGCGTAAGTGGATGGTTGAATGCTGAGGGAGCTTATCTCCCAAACTGAAAAGCAGGGGAGGCTGATTTTGGAAAAAGAGTTGTTCTCTCAGTTTTTTATTAAAGAAGGAACAAACACAAGGGCAAAGCTGCACGTGAAAAGTCACACCACCAGCTGGTAACAGAACTGAACATGTTATGTGTTTGAATGTCTCTATCACTGCTCCCTCTCAGCTCTGCAGTGGAGGGAAACATCTCTCTGTGGCTGACAGACTGAGCAGAGCCTGCCTTCGTGCCTGTGCCAGGCTTTAGTAGAAGGCTTGTGTTAAGGCCCGCTCCTCATACTATGGTAACACCCTTTCCTTCTCTCAGCCAGGGCTCGTTTATGCAAGACTGAGTTTTGTAGTGGTGTTGGCTGGTTATGATCTCTCAATGCTAGTCAGTAGTTGCAGGTTATGGAGAGAATGAATATGCTGTGGTTATCTATATGGTGTTAGGTGTCTCCATTAAATATAACATTGACTTCACTTACGGAAAAATCAGATTTTTAAGGCTCCAAGTGATAGTTCTGAGACTTGCCATTTAGTGCAGATTTACACTGTGGGGAATGCTTTGCAGTTCCTGTCTGTGTACCTGTGGGATATACCAGATCCTCGAAACTTCAATCAGATGGTCCACCCAAGCATGGGAACTGAGCTAATAAATAGGGGTTAAATATTTTACTGGTGGAGTGAGTTGCTGGATAGATTTGGTGGCTGAAAAGCGGAACTCTTCTTTGACCTTGTGAGTGCCACTTAACTGCTCTGTGCCCATAAAGTAGGCATAATTGCTCTGTGCCCATAAAATGAGTATCTCACAAGGCTAATTAATGTTGGTAAAGTGCTCTGAGGCCCAGACATAAAAGGGGTCATAGACTATTGGTTCTAAATCTGACATCTGTTTGATAACGTAACTTCCCTCAGTCATTGCGTTCCTGTCTTACTGTCTAGGATCAGACTGTTTCTTGCTTAGTAATTGCTGTGTTTGTAGGTCTGGAGATAGATAAGTCACCAGCTATATATCATTATATTTACTGGTACTGAATAATCATTTTCTGTAAGGATTCCCTGAAACTGCTTCTTTTTAAGTTGTAATTGTCTTGCATTTAATTGCAATTTGTTGGGATAAAGTTTTGAAAAAAGTTTCACTGTGATGAATAACTGGAAGCATAGACCATCTCTTGTCCCTCATCAGTTGACCTAATCAAATGTGTGATGTACAGTCCTAAATGGATCCAGCACACCATGGATAAACTCTCCTCCCTGTTCCCAACATGCATTTCTGAGCTTCCAGATAAAACATGCTTGTTACAAATAGGATTTGATGTGTGTTTAAAGCAGAAGGTTTTAGGATTTCAATACTTCACTGATTCTTTTTCTAATACATCATGGTCAGAGGACAGTTGTGCTCCCAAATGCCATAAATTTACCCACGTTGTCTAGAGATTAAAAAAATTATTCATACTGTTATGGTGATGGTCAGTTGAGAAAGTTTCAGGCTCCTTTGCAAGAATAAGGTTGGAATGTGTAAAAAGGCCTATGAAGCTGTATTTCCCCAGCTAACATCCCTTGATTTCCTTTGCAGAAGCTGAGGTTGTGGTATCGTGTCTGTGTATCTTCTGTGGTCCCTCACTACAACTTTTTCATGGAACATTAAGGGCTCGTTCTGTTTGAATCCTATTGATCTGGATGCAGGGATTTTTCAACATGAGGCAGAAGAGGAGGGCTAACCTGGTTTCTCTTAGTTGTAAAGATGCTGCAGGAAACCACATGATGTTTTGTGGACATTGAGGATTTTAGTAACAGAACCGTATTTACAGTGCAGCTGATGTGTTTCTGATCATTTGCTTGGACTATGAAGCAACAACTCAACCAATGTCTTATTTGAGCTTGAGAATTCTACACCATGACCTTTCTCTGCTTTACCATCGTACTTTCAGTATTTTCATTAGTAAAGTAATCAGTAATGCTGGCTTATAGATACTAGAAAATACTTTCCAGTATATGTACCTAATGTTTCAGCCTACAGAGGAATGAGGACTTACATATTACGTAACTCTCAGTAAGTACAGCCCCTGAGAATGAGCTCTACACCATTAACTGGCTGAGTCTGGATGTTTGCTTCCTACCTGTGGAAAAAATATGCAGAGTTGTGTCTGAGTATCATCTTCCTCTGGAAGTTGGGAACTGACTACCCAAACACTTCTCTTTGCATCCAAGGTCTGCAGCTCTTGAAGGAGGGGTGTGTGCAACCATCCCTCCTTCACTGACCTTACACAGATCTTGTACTCCAGGTAGAAGAACCAGAGGGGGTGGTGTCAGCCAACCATGCTAATTCTTCTGAATGTGAATCTTGAATTTAAGAGCTGTGCTTTCATGGTGATGTAATGTTTAACATTTTTCTTTGTATGTATTTTTCCCCCACAAATGGTTTGCAGAATGCATGAGAACAGGGCCCGCTCCAACCTGTCTCGGGAGAAGCATCTTAAGAGAAGTGGAGTGGACACTTTTCAAAAACTGTAAACTCTTAAAAAGTTGTAAAAGGTTTAGTGCAGATCGCTCTCACTTCAAATCTGTCCACCTACCTGAATCTCATCTTCCCTGTGCTTTTGAAAATGCAGAGGAGGAACAAATCTCACTTTGATGAAATTGCTTCATCGTGTTCCTTAACCACCCGAATAACCCAATATGCTAAAACTATGCTAGGGAAACATTAAAGCAGAAACAGGACAACTCAAGAAGTTGACAGTGATTTGTATTGCTTTGTGCATATGCATTTCTGCATAGACCTTGAATTATTGATTAGCTGTTATTTCAGTAATTGATTTTTCTGCAAATTTACACTGCCCTTATGGAAAGCTTCAAGAATGAAAATGTAAATTTGTATTGTTGAAACAACCTAGTATGTCTTTAATGGCTTTTATGAGATGATCCTGCCCTTCTGTGGCACTGCTGATCTGTGGAAATTCAGTTCAGTTGATTTAGTTTATACTGATACATGTGAGAGAAGATGGGGCCTTTTGTTACTTTGATACATTTCTCTTCCTCCAAGCTATTAACTGTTGTGCATTTAGCAAGGTATTTTTCTTGTGCATTTAAATGTTGGAAACATTATTGCAGTGTCATACAAAGCCTTTTCAAGGACATGAAATTTCTGTGGGTTTAGCTGAGTGGCTTTTAAGTCATGTAGCAATTCCCAGATTAAAGACAATCCAAAAGTAAGGAGTATAGGTAATCACATTACTTTAAATAATTTCTGTTTGTAATATTTCTGGTAATTTCTGTTATAAGGAAGGAATTAAATTTGGATAATAATAAGCCTCAGATTATAAAAAAACGAATTAGTCTGTTTCAGAAGAGCATCAAAACAGCTACACTGGGCCAAAGACCTTCCCTGACTCAGACCAGAGCTCAGTCCTTCACTCTCTTTATCCAAAGCATCTGCTCCTGGCCATTGCAGGGCAGCAGCAGCAGGAGCAATATTCCTTCCCAGCTTCTGGCAGCTGGCCTTTGGTTCCTGCTTGCACTAGAGGTTGTCTCTGCAGCATTGTATTTAATAGCCCATGATGGACCTTTCTTTCATGAATTTCTCTAATTGCTCTGCTTTTAATCCATTTATGCTTTTGGTTTTCAAAACATCCTGTGGCAATAAGTTCCACAACTTAATTACATAGTGTATAATAAAAAAAAAAAAAAGAAATTGGCCCCTCTGGTTTTAAGCAAACTGTCCGACCATTTCATTTGGTGCCCCCTATTTCTGGCACCATGAGAGCAGTTGTTCCCACTCACTATCCCTCTACTGTTCTTGATACTAGACCATAATCATGTTCTTCTCCACAGTGATCTCTCTTGCAGGCTGCAAAGTCCTCATCTGGATAATCTCTTCTTGTAAAGAAACTCTTTTAAACCTCTGCTATTTATGTCTTCCTTCTCCCTGTCTTTTTCTAATTATCCCAAATAATTTCAGAACTGTGTGCAGTATTGAAGATGTGGGCAAAACTCAGTTTGTGTGCAGAGAGATAATGTTCCTGTCTCTTTTCCAATCACCTCTGGCATTGCTTTTCCTTTACCATTCCCAAGCATTTGAGTTGGTGCTTTCAGAAAGCTCCATGTTATGGTTTCAAGATCTCTCCCCTGAGTAATAATGGGTAATTTAGATCACATAACTATGTATGCACTCACTCTAAGGGTTGTATCATGTAGAGCCCACTGCATTTACTGAGACTATATTTCCCAGTGTCCCAAAGCAGCTTTCTTCCTTTCTGCTGTTTATAGTGTTTATCTTTGCATAATGAACTGAACAAATAATGTATGTGAAGATTTTTGCCTCAGTTGTGGCTGCTTCAATTGAATTGCAATTTCTTCACATTCAGGTTTTGCCACTGCTGTTCAAAGCAACACCAAGTTTTGAGGGGAAAATGAGCCATTTGCTCAAGCAAAGAACCACACGGATGTGTTTGTGCTTTTCTTGGTACCTAAGCCGGCCCTTGACTTCTTACATAGCCCTGCACTGTGCTAGCATGTCTGTATCCGTACAGACAGTGGTCAGAGAGGAAAGCTACTGTGTCTCAGAACACTTTTCTCTCAGTGATAAAGATTTCAATTAACAGTGCATTTATAAAAAAAAAAAAAACAAAAAAAACCCAAAACCCAAAAAGGTTATATGGCTTACACAGAGCTATATTATGGCCATATAAATTCATTAAATAAAGAGATGGAAAGTAGATAAAAGCTTCTTCGTGCTGTCCCTCACAAAGGCAAGGCAGGAAATGCCACCTGGGCAGGAAAAGCAGGGTGTAAGCAGGACAAAGGGTGCAGCCAGGGACCCTTCTTTCCTCCAGCTCCTTCCTTGCCTCCTGGTACACAGACAGGACTCTGCTCAAGGTCTGCTTTGTTCTTCACACCCTTTCTCTCTCCTGTTTCTGCATCAGTGCTAAAACAATGTAAAACTAAAGGTGAAAATCTATTTTACTGGCCTTTGAAGTGCTGCAAGTGCAGTATTTCTGGAAATGGAAAACTTGTGTGCTGTGACTGACAGACTGATGGAAAATATAAATCTGAATAGCTTGGTGAAAAATCCAAATAATCTATTTTCTCCGAGGCTCTGGCTTTTCACGTACTAAAGCGGTAACCAAATTTGGTTCCTCAGAGGCTCACATGGTCATTAGGTATTTAGTATTGAGTAAATATTAGCTTTCATGGTCTGGTGGATTTGTGGTACTCTGTGTGATTACCATATTTTATTAAGAGGTATCTTTAAACATCTGTGTGATAAATAACTGCAGCATTATGTCAACTTGTATCTGTCATGTGAGTTCAGACACAACCAGAAAGGCAGCCTTTCTTTCATGGCAAATGCATGTTTCTGATGTTTTTTTCTTCCCCAGAGAAAACAAGCAGACTTTTGTGCTCTGCAGTTCTGTGGTTATTGTCCTTTTGCTGCTTTACACTAGGGGATGAAAGTGGAGGGAGTGTCTTTAAAATTATTGTTGCTGTCTATTATATTTTTTTTCCACCTGCTCCCATTATTATCCAGAAATAAAAGTTATGATTTCTTGGGTGGGAGTGGAGGGTACAAGAGAGCCATTAAATGCTGTTGATACGAGGTGACAACGACTGAGCAGTGCTCAGGAACCAAAACTACTGAATGCATAACTAGACGTGAGATAAGACACAAAGGAAAGCAGGGAAAAAGTCAGTTAATAAATACAGTAGATTAAATATCTGGCAGAGAGCTTTCCCTTTTACCTACCCCTTGTCATTCCCAGAGCATCCACTGAAGATAAATTTAGAATCTCTGAATCTATTTATTGTGTGATCCTTGTGTGTGTGAAGGTTGATAGTGGGGGAAAATGGGAATGCTTCCATTTCCAGGTTTTGGATTGCTGAAGGAGGAAAGGAGGGGCATGGTGAGGCATAACTGCATATGAGAACCAAAACATTTTGCTGAACCCAAGAGTCTTTCAATAGCATATGAGCCAACTAATCCCTTGTGGATATAGCTTGTATTGATCTCATTAATGGACCTCTAACAATGAAACTTCCCAGCTGCAGATGGCTTACAGACAAGTGGAGAATACACAAAAGAGATTTACCTTGTTGACTGTATTCCATTATATTCTGGCATGTTACTATACATAAACAGAGGTGTTTTTTTTTTTTTTTTTTTAAATCCTGTAACCCTTGAACAATTAAACTGGGCTTGACAAACTAGTAGAGGAAATTTGTCTAGGAATACTCTAGTGAGGGTACTTCTGAATCACCAAAATTTTAAAATAAAGACATGAAACTTTTAAAATCTACATTTATGAGAAATGTCACACTAACTTGTAATTCAGTCTGATACATGTTCAACGTACTGTTTCAGAAACATAATGAGAAATGGAAAAGCATATGTTGGGAACAATTGCAAGGAAAAAAATCAGCGTCATTTTGTACTTCAACAGGTCTATATATAGAAATGAGTCATTTCACCCACCTCTGAAAAGGAATGTGGCCACTTACTAGAAGCATATTGCACCACTGTGGGACAGTTCAGGGCAGGTAACAATATAAACGTACCCCAGGCCACAGCTACGAAGCGCTGTCAAAGACAGGTCCTCCTGTCCTGTTCCTGCTCTGATAAGGAAAGTTTGCCCTCTGCCAGCAGAGCTTTAGCTGCAAACTTCTGCAGAGATTTCCTTTCCGTTGCCTTGCAAGATCAAAAGCTTCCCAATCTAAAGCTCGGAGCAGATACGCATTTCTTAAAACAAAAAACAAAAGATGAAAGAAATTCTTCAGCTTTTGTTGACTGCTTTGTCTCTGATTGCTAGGCCAATATTTAATTTTGCATGCTGCACTGACTGTCGCATATTTCCTCTGAGTCAAAGTAAATTAGGACGTAGAGAAAAATGTTACTATTGCAAAAAGTAAGGTCAAATATGCACCTGGACGTGCTTATGGAAGCACCGAATGCGTTAGTGGCTGTGCTTTTCTTGTCTGGGGTAGATTCATGACTCTTAATCATTTTCCTCAGATTAGGAAGAAGAAAGACTGATAGCATCAGAGTTAAGGAGTGGATGTGCTCTCTTGAATTCCACATGGGAGAAGGCCCGTAAGAGAGGCTTTAGAAAATCCTTCAGCTCTGAAGGAGGCTGTATTAGATCCAAAGATGATTAGCTGCTGCTCTGGGTCCTCCCACTCACACATGCTCCCGTATATACTGTAATTCAACACATAGAAAAGCAGCACTGTTGGGCACTGAGGTGAAAGTTAATGGGATGAAATGTGACTGTATTATGGTGTGAAAGTGAGTGATGGTTGGTTACTTCAATCCCAGAAATGGATTTGTAAGGAAGATTTCTGCCCGAGTGAATTATGTGAAATTATTCTCAAAGCTGACAGTTATTAGTAGCAGACCTAATTGGAACATCATGGCGGGATTGGAAATTTTTGCAAAAGCAGCTGAGTGGTTTTGTCAGTTGTCGGTATGCCAGGAAAATGCTGATAGCTTTGGGATCCAAGACTGCATATGCTTAAACAGCAAATGAAGCTCTGCTAGCATGGCTGTATTTCTGTGAACAGTTTGTGAATGCCTAGAGCTTCAGTCTGTGTGACTTCCAGGGATCTTCTAGTAAATTTATGTACCACTAGAAACAAACCAGCGTTGTGCCTTGGGCGTGGTCCTGTCCAGAGCACGGATGAGGGGTTGCTGTTGCTTGGGGCTCACCTGGGTCCTGGGGTTTCCTCTCCCTTTTTGATGCCAGGAGTGGGCACGTGTGAGGAGAAGGTGACCCTGCAGGGGAGGGCTGGGGAAAGCAAAACTGGAAAGCCCCTCTGCACATTCTGGGTTGTGGGGTACTGATGAACTTTGTTCTGAATTCCACTTTTAAAAAGAGAAAGTGGGTTGTTTGTATTTGGTTAAAAACCACGCAAGCCTGGGTTTTGGGGTCTGAAGGAATGTGTGTTTGTACCTCAGGAAGGGCCTGCTCAAATTCCTCCCATGTGTCTGCTCATTTTCTGTCTAATGCTCAGTCTCATCTGGGACACAAACCTGTCTGGTTTGGGCTGGGACAAGGGGAACACAACCTCCTTACTGCTGGTGAGGGGGGACTTTCAGCCATAGCCCTGTGTGTGGGATGGGGGAGGAATCAGGCCAGCTCCTGGAGCTCTTCCTCACACCCCACACTGTCCTTCAGCAGGTCTTAGAAACAATCTTTGACAGACTCTTCTGTTTCTATTTGGGATTTCCAGCCTGGTTTTCCAAGCAGACGAGGCTGTGTGATCACACTGTCCGTGAATTCACCTCGCTGCCTCACCAGGACAGATCTGAACCAGCTTGCTGTTTTTCCATCATATTTGACAAATGCAGAAAAGGTCTCTGAGGCTCCCAGAAATTGCGTAAAATAGCATCAGGGTAGAGAAAGGTGACCCTGCTGAGGGTAAGGCAGTTAAAACTCAGGACCAGGAGTTGGATGCCCAGTCTGAAGGTGGGGAGGTGGCCCAGAGGCCGTTGCTGTGAACAAACCCTGGGCAGGTCCTTCCTTGCCAGGAGGCAGCAAAATGGTGTCCCACAATTAGAGATGGAGACAGAGGGCACATGCAGGTGTGTAAATCAATCCTTTCTCATCCACCAGAGTTTGTCTGTGTCCCTTCCTTTTTCAGATGACAAGGTAAATGTCTGCTCTCAGCTGTGCTTTCCTTTTCAACAGAGCTTTTAAGGAGCTGAGTTTACTGAAAATCAGGCTTTGGCACTTACCCCACATGAGACATGGCCTCATGAGGAAAGGAGATGGTGGGCAGTGGGGTTTGCAGTCCTGCTCAGCCACCTCAGGACCTCTCTGCTCACAGTTTGATTCCCATAACCAGAGCCCTTGAGACAGGAAATGCATTACAGCAATGGAAAGGGCCACAGTCCCAGCCAGTCCAGCCTCTGTGTTCATGAGATAAAAAGCCTAGTTGGTGCAGTGATGTCCCCATGTCACCCCACTAGCCCATTACTTTCTGGCACGAGGGTAAAGGTATGGCCGTTACCCAGGAACACAAACCTAACTTCTGAGCATTGGAGGAACATGGTGGTATCCTTTCTCTCAATCCCTTCCCATGACATCTGCTAGAAGGCAAAGTATTTTTCCCAGAGATGTGAGATGGTCACATGAAAGACCTGTTTGCTGCAGAACTTCCAGCCGAGCCAGCAGAAACCTCCCTTGTACATTCCTGGAAAGCCAAAAGCAAAGCTGTCATTTGTTGTGTCGCCTGTGGCTCCCTTGGCACTGTGAGAGTTTGTCCCTGTCAGTCGATGTGCAGATGCATCCTCTGGGGGAAGGCGGATGTGTCCCAAAAACACTGTGGCGACGCAGAAGCTGGATAAGGTTATGAGGTGGGATCGTGGTTTTCTCTGGAGAGTCTCAGCAGCTGGCTCTGAGCATTGCAAAGCTGCTTTGGTGCAGCTCTTTCTCCAGAAGTAACACTGCCTTGTTCTGTGTGAGGGACAAGGGACTCAGCCAGGTGTCCCTGTGGGAAGCACCCTGCTGGAGGATGAGCGGAGTGGCTTCCACAAGAGGGGCCAGTAGGAGGAAGCTGAGTTTGTAGGTGTTTTTTATCTGCCAGTTTCAGAAACTTTTACCAGCTGTTTTCTACCAATTTTCTCTCCAAACTGCAAACACCTGGCAATTGTTTGAGACCAAAGTGATGGAGAGCCATCTGTGAGCAGCTTTGCTAGTGAAATCCTCTCTTTCAAATTTAAGAGAACACTCCACATGCATTGCCATGTACTGTGTGAGCCAGAGAGGAATATCTGTACTTTAGCCCAAGTGGGTTTTTTGCAAGTGAAGTGCGTCGCTGAAAATACCTTCATCCAGCTTTTGTTTGTAGCCTCCCTTCTAATTGTTTCCCCTGATCTTGGAGATTGTAAAGAAAGCTTTCAGAAACAATAATTTATTTTGGAAACAAAAAGTAAAATAATTGCTACTGCAGAATCTTTACAACTAGTGAGCATCTGCATCTCCCAGTGGTGTGGCTTGAAGGTTAAGTTATGGCACTCAAAACTGACAGATGTGGGGAAACAATGTTGAATTCTTCACTGGGGTACGTTTTTTTTATATGCATCTGAAAACCAGGATTTATATTGAACTAAACGTTTTGGGACTTCTCTGATACTAGACGTGTGTAAACTGCTTGGAAGTCATTTGATGACAGAAAGCAATTATAGCAGTTTTGTTATAAGTTCAATTTCAGAGACACTGATTAATAGTAGAGTAAATCTGGCTTTAGGTCATCTAATACTGTAGTACCCACCATGGTGTTGCTGATACGATGCAAACACCATGTGCTGCCTGTTGATGGAAAGGTGATGTGGACTAATTTTACATTGGTGAACTTTCTACAGTACTTGTTGAGAGATGGCCTCAGTGAATTCCACAAGGATGTTTGTGGAGTCTCAGCCTAAGGTGTACAAAAGCATTTATTAGCTTCTCCTTCTGAGGGATTTTTATTAGCACACATTTTAGAATATGGAATACCCTGAAAGTATTGATTGTAAGGTGTCCTTTCTCACTGAATGGAACTGCTTTTCCTGCATTTCTTTCTTTTATGTCTAATTTCCTCCCAGAATATCTGCAGTTGGGTTTTGTGCACTGTATGGGAATTACAGAAATTGGGTAGTGCAAGGAACTACAGTGAATTTGCTTCTTGGTAGGCACTTCTTACAGATAATACTGTACTAGACATAAAGTAATGGTATAGGTGGGTAGGAGCCACTCACCTGACCTTCTTGCTGGGTTTTGGTTCTCTCCTTCGACAGGTGTTCAGTTTGCTGCTTGGGTAATTTAATGTTTCTTTTATCCTGTTTTGTAAGGTATATGTTTATATTTTTTTCCTTTTAACCAAGCCACATACTGGAGAGCTTCCTCAGGAAGCTTCACTAAGCATTTGTGTTTCAGGACAACTATAGGAATATGCAGAGCTTCTGATGGCAGTGAAAGTAGACTGAGCATCTGTTATGTTTGTAATAGCTGCAGAATAGTATAGTAAAAACCCAGAGATGCAGCTTAAGTGATCCAAAATAAGATACAGATCTCAAGTCAGCCTCTAATTCAGTTTTTCCTTCAGTTTGTTTCACAATAGGAGTAGTCAGAAGAAAAGGAACATGAAGCAGGTTTACTCATAGCTTGCTGTTCTATCTGCATACAAACCAAACATGTTACACTTGGCACGCAGGCTGTACTCACCACCCTGGGTTGTAGCTGTGTGGCTTCACAGAACAGTATTTACAATACATAGTTAGCATTAAATTTACCAAAGCCTCAGTCATCTGGAATGTGTTCTTCTTTCCACACTAACAATCCTGAAGTTAGATTTCCAAAAATATTTTTGTTTCTATGCCTTTTTAATTTCACGAGCTGCAAACTGGCTATGGGAGGGCTGCCTTCAGCTGCTCGCTCAAAACACCTTTGGATCAGCCTTGCAATCTTGCAGCACTTCTTGCTGAGACAGTTTCACTATATCACTAGGTTGAGCTTCTCCAACATTGTAGTGTGCGTAAGTACTATAAATGTTACAGCAGGTGACTTCCCCCCCTCCCGCCAGGTTTTTTGGGTTTTTTTTTAGCTATAATTAGAAATGTTTATTAGACCTGGGGAGGGGAAAGATGATCCCTGACTCCTACAAGTCATGCAGGAAGGAACTGGTGGTGTAAGCAACGTTGTACATTACTCAGGTAGAAGAAGCCTTGCTTGTTGCAGGTAATTTTACTGTAATAGTGTAAGGTACCATGTCTGACATAGATGCACCTCCTCCTGTTATAGGAACCTGCCCCTGCCAAAACACTTGTGGGTTTTTATTACAAAAAAAAGTCGAGAGAAAAATTTGTTTTCACTGGAGTGACATTCTTATCTTGGGAAGGGAATAAAAGGTTCACTTTAGAGTTCATCCACCAAAGAGCATGCCAGTAAATTTTGTTGTCCAGCAGATAATAGTAAGCAGCACATCTCTGTCAAGATAGCCTTTCTTGTTCCATCACATCACCCGCCTCCTCTGGGAATGCCGCACTGTTAAAAGCTAAATTGCCTACTAAATTTTGAGAGTGGAATTTAAGTATAGGCTTTTCTGTTTTCCTAGCTGTATTTCTGTAGATGGTGCAACTTTATCTCAGGGCAAGGATATCCTGAGAGGCCTGTAGAAACTCCAAGTAATATGAGAAGCAAGCTTATGGTTATCTGATGTCCATTGCTTTAGTCCTGCCAGTTACGTTGTTTCATCCAGCCCTGTTTGCCTTGATTTCCATCCCATGTGTCCCTGTTTGTATACAAACAAACAAAGCATCCATGTTCCTCTTGCTTCCTTTTTTTTTTTTTTTTTAAATCGCCATCAATTGAGTTATTCTGTGATAAATTACCTGTTTAGCACTGCTGAGGTTTGTTTAGGTCTGTGAACCACTGACAGCTTAGAGAAAGAGAACTTTGGTTCCATGTGTGCAGTCCATATCTAATATGGGTCACATATATTATCATGCATTGCAAGCAGGATTTTCCTTGTTTTTCAGGTGAAGTAATTCACGTTCTAAGATGTGTTCGTTGTTACCAAGAGCAGAGCAGAATTCAGGAAGGTTGATTTAGCTGTGAAGGCTGTTTTGTCAGCCTAATGAGCCAAGTGGGAGGCTTTTCTGGGGGCAGTTCAGATCACCCACAGCACAGCTTCAGGTTTGAATCACGGTCCAATAAAAGCATGTTCTTCTGAATACTTTTGCAAAGTAATTTCAGCTTTTCTACAAGAGCTCGTAGTTGAGAGACTCGCAGCAACCTGGAGGTGGGCTTTGTTTTTTGCTGATCAGTTCTTTTGTTTTGCCACTCCCTCCCAGTATCAGCTCGGGTTTGGTCCCGAAGCCCTTGGGAATCACAGAAACGTAATGGACCCCTGGCAGGGACTTCAAGAAACTACGCGGCTTCATTTTTCATGACTCCTTCCCTTTTTCTGAATATCCCAAGTTGTTCCTGAAAGCTGGGGTTTTTTTTTAATTCGTAAGCATTTTTATTGAAGGCAGTTCAACAAGTATTCCTGGGACATGTTCCCATCCTTAGCTGTCCATATTTAGGGAAAAATTCCCTAGAGTCTGACCTCAATAAGCCTTTTCTTCTGCAAATAGGGCCAACTACTTGTCTTTTAGTCTGTAAATGTGATGAACAATTAATTGCTGTCTGCTTTAAATACCACTAACATATATTAAGAGCTACTGCACTCCCCTCACATTCCTTTTTCCTAAACTAATCCAGATCTTTCACCCTCTGCTTGTAGTAATTATTCCCCACTGCCTTCATTTTCTAGAGAGAATTGCAACATTTTGCTTTCCAGCTTTGCCGAGTGTTGAACGTTAATGGGAGATGCTTGAAGATGATTGGCAGTGGCTCACAGGTTTATGTTCTGATTTAACTCAGGACTGGATTTTACCAGAACTGTGGGCCTGACTACATTTATCCTGTGTTACATTTTTTAGCTGCTGTTTTCCTTATTCTACTTTGTGGTTTTGATTGATTTTTAGAATGGTGTGAAGTTTCTGGTCATAGCTAACCTCTCTTTGTAAAGATGTGGAGCAATGAAAGCATGGATTACTTTAATCTCTCTCAGTCATTAATAATTTTTTCTCCTTCCTTGTGATATATTTATAGAACATTCTCTTTTCATCTTTCACGTCCCTCAGTACTTGTATTGCTCTTGTGATGTAGGTTCCGTTTTTCTCACAGGAGAGTTTTGCTTTACATTCATTCTTAGCCAGAAGAAGTTGTTTCTGTGTTAGATTTTCAAAACTTCTGAACTTAAGCAGCTAATACCGTCTTGTCTACTGTCCTGCTTCCGTCCTGCTTCCACCCTTTCCCTCTGGCAGCTTTTCAGTGTTTTTCCACTGAAGTTTCTGTTCCAAGGGCCCGGCCAGCTGGTTCCCTGAATTTAGAGAAGCCTTTTAAAGCCCATTATCCTCATTCTGTTGCTTTGATTGTTTGCCCCCACACTCAGAGGATAACATCAGTATTAGTCACCTTTCCCTTCTGAACCCTCAGAAGGTTCTTCCCTGTAAATTAGAGCTACATTAAAAACAACCACCTCAGTTGTAATTTCCTGCAGGTTTGAAACCAGAGTTAGCCCCATTGTAAGTGAGTCTCCTTTTAATAAACTGTTAAGAGTTTGAGATTCATATTAATTAAATGTGGATACTGAAAACTGTAGATACCTAAAATCTTGGTGTAATTTTGACAGTACTCCTGGGGGGTCATCTACACAATGGTAAGTAACAGGTACCAGTAGGGCAATTCACCTCATTAGAGGAAGGAATTTTGCTGGAAATGGGATGGTCCAAGGGCAGGGACAGAAGAAGCGAGGTACAACAGTCTGCATGTCTGAAAGCTACTTTGTCTTCTATGTCGGTTCAATAAAACGTATTACTGCAATTTACAAGCCTTGCTTTGTGTTCGAGGATTGACTTCATCCCTCCTCACAGCAGCCGGTCTTGTTGCTTCTAGGTAGGTGGTGAGGAGGAAGGTGGCATCAATGTGCCTACTGAGCTTTAGTGTAGCCCTTCGACGCCTGAGAAAAAAAATTCCTAATGGACATCATAGCCTGTTCCATTTGAGGAACTGTTTAAAGCAAAATAGCTGTTGATAAAAACCACCGGAGTGAAAATCTAGACAAAGCAACTTCTGCCGCTGTCCAGACTAGGAAAGTGGCCAGTGTTTGCCAACTGCTTTAGCTAAATTGTTTACCTAAAATAGGTGCTAAGTGGTGTTTAAAACGATAACACCTTTGCTGAACATGCCTCATCTGTTTTGTTTAGACAAGACTGGCCAATATCGCCTTTCATTGTGAACGATTAGTCACAACCCAGAAAAACAGTTTGTCATGAATTTCTCTTAGGTTTGAGTGTGGAGACACAAACCTCAGCCCCGGGAACTGGTGGATGGTTCTTCAGTTATCCTCTTCGTCTTTCCATGCCAGTTGTGTGGGTTTTGCTTAAGTGCAAATATTGTTTTTTCACTGCTGGTCTACCTGCACCTTGATCTTATTTCAGGGTCCTTCACTGTACGTTTGGCCTGTTGAAGAACCTTTTCAGAGGGAGCTTAAATATTTAGACATCTGACAGCAGGCTCAGAAAGTTTTCAGGCAAGCCAGCTTCTTTATTATGTTCTGCATAGCTTAAGTACAAAGTTTACTGTTTGCTGAAAGATTCGTTGCTTTGTTTAAGTTTATATTACTCCACGGGCTGGACCACAGGAAGAATGGCATATGGGATGTTGAGACATTGCAGGAACACAGGCAGCCCTCATATGCATGTGGAGAGACCTGTCCCAGAGCTGCACACTTAAATGCCCAGCTAAAAGTTTGGAGTTTTTCAGAACTGTTCATGAGATTAATATTTTTTTCTGAGTTGAAAGCAAAGGGAAAGAACTGACTTAATAACAACCAGGAATGAGACAAGTGATTATTTTATTACTGGTTGCTTTTATAAGGTTTCCACCTTTTTTGGTGTGCTTATTCCCAATCCTGTTTCCCACCAACCTAATTATCTAGTTCTGTCTTTTTCCAAATCATGCAAAAGCAAACTTACTCTCTTTTAGAACAACAATAATTTACTCATGTTCTCTTTGCCTCTGAAAAAGAGACAGCAGCAACTGTGTTGCTGACTCCTCAAAGTATACAATTCCTTTATGTCATATGTCTTTAGTTAAGATTCTTTTTTTTTTTTTAATCTCATAACTTCTGTAAAACTTCCCTATTTTGTGAGTTTCATCATATTCCAGAACCGTTGACTAAACATTTGTCAGGTACTGTGCAGTTCTACATTATCAGGTAGTGATGTGCTCACAGGCCTTACTTTGGAAAGGCACCATATAAAAAGTGACCTGTTTACAGTGATGTTTCTTTCCATGTCAATATCAGAAGTTGACTGAAATTTTCTCAAGTCAAAGTGGGTTCTCAAGTCAGAACCCACCACTTTTGAGTGAACTCTTGCAGGACTTAAAGCTTCAGGTGACAACAGAAATGTAAATTGTAGCAGGAACAGGGAAGTGGCAATGTTGTTTCCCAGGCCTCTACCTTCCCCCCGGACCTGGATGTGTTTATGCATTGCTGATGAGAATGTTTTTATGATTTGCTGAACATCCTGTGTCATGCCAAGTCTGAGTGCCTCTCTCTAATTTTTCCCTGCAGCTGCCTCAGTGGGATTATGCTTTCTTTTCATCCATCTTTCAGCAAGTGTATTGTGCAAGAGCGTGTAAATATCTGTGCAGAGAGGGCAGCACAAACTGCACATGGCACTGTTTAGACAACTGGGACAGATGGTGCGAGTGTAGTTACAATGAAAACAATTCCTTCAGCATGGGTGAGGGAACGTTCCACGTCTCTTTGGCTGTGTGGAGGCTCTAGCAGGATTACGGTTGGGTGCAGAGTAATCCCTCAGCTCAGGGCTCTTGCTGGCAGAAAATTGCTTCATGCCACTCTAAGTAGCTTGAGTACTGTAATACTTCTCACTTCAGCGAAGATGCAGGATGAAAGAGTAATGCTGGTTCAGCTGCTTTTCATTTTGATCCCTTCCTATTGTTTGGCTTCCAATAAGCATTTTTATTTACCCCTCCCCAAACGAAAACATGAAACAATGGTGGGATTGGTTTCTTAGGGCTTCACATCCTCTGTTAGACATCTGCAGTGCTGAGAAACACTTCCCACAGCGCCAGACTCATCCTGTGCATTCTCATTCCTGATGCACAGGTGAGGTGGTTGGGGAAAACAGAACACCTTTTGGAAATAAGAACTGGCAGTAAAGCTCATCAAATTAGACTCCCCACTGCAGTGGAAAGAGTGTCATCCATCCATCCATCCATCCATCCATCCATCCATCCATCCATCCATCCATCCATCCATCCATCCATGCCTGCCTGCCTCATTCCCTCGCACTGGTTCATTACTCACCATTTGGCTGCATTCCTTTTAAAAGGCAGACTTGGCAATGGGGAAAAAACCTGGTGTGAGAGGAAGGCAGAGAAGGCACACGGGGAGCGGCAATTGCAGTGAATCCTTGCTCAGCCTTTTACTTGATGAGTGTCCTTGCCATCCCTCCCCCTCTGGCAGGGTGCCTTTGCTGCTGAATGCTGCTCTGCAGGCGCTCCCCCCACCCTCCTCCAGCTCGCAGCATCCCTCCTCGTCTTGGCCATGCAGGAGCACCATTTCCCTGCCCTCCCAGCTGCTTTTTGCTGGAGCTCCCAGATGACTCCTATGCAGAAATATGCGTGACAGACAAGACCTTGCTCGGTCTAGCAGCTGTTGCTATGGAAGGATGTGACATTTAGTGCTAGTACAAAGGGTCAATGAGATAAGAGCCCTAAGGATAATTTCTGTAATGTGGGGTTCAGTGATTTGGAGTGGGGGAGACAGCAGTAAGAATTATGCAGCTACAAGTAATCTGTATTGTTTTGGGTTTTTTTTAACCTTGCCTCAGAGAGCTCACAGTTTCAAGCAGACAGATGTTACCACCTTCAGATATTAAAGACATGCTTAATCTCTATGGAGACATTTGCTTCACCTAATGAAGTGAGCTGCAGCAATCAATTTTATTCTGCACCTATTGATCATGTCTGTTTTAGGGATACAAATACAAGACAACCTTAATTAAGAGGATCCATCTCTTCCTTTAGCAGTGCTTTCCAGCAGGAAGCTTTCACAGCTCATGTTGTACTTTTTGATAGAAAATCTCTCTTCTATTTGAACCAGAATGAAATTGAAATCAAAAGCTTGTATTTCTATCCCCTGCACTGATTTTAAAGGAAGAAAGTGGTCGGTATTTTTCAAGTGCCTAATTCAATTTGTTTAGATTTATTGTACCACAGGAATTAAAAAATCAATAATTTTAGCTGCCGGCTGCACTCTTTATTTATATATATTTTTAAGATTGTGAATGTGGATGACATCTGTCTTTTCTAAATTGAGTGGCTTCATTGTAAATAAATAAAAAGCACAGGATTATTTTTTCTTTAGCATTTATGCTTGAGGATATTCTCCTTAGTTTCTTTCCTTCTCTTCCTGGATGTATTCCACATACAATACATGCTGTTTTCAAACTATTTTGCCTTTAGCATGGTTTTCAAAGGGAGGAGCTCCAGGCAATCAAATGGGTATCATGAGTGCTGTGGAGGGAAGTCTAACTGAACAGTTGTCCATGTATTAAATGAGATACCACTGATGTAGAGCATGCTCCTTTCATGTCTGAACTCGAAATGTAACTTAAAATACTGTGGTGCAGTTTCTGAGGGAGTTGGTACTGGATATAGATTCTAGAAAGCGTTTGCAGGCAAATCTATAGTGTTTGTGGTGGGTGTGTGGCAGTGATGCAGGGTGAGGAGCTGGCTTGTTCAGCCCACGCTGTGAGCAGCACCTCGCTTTTTGCAAGAAAAAGGGAAAAGATGGTCATGTGTGATGGCTCAGTGCTCTGCATCATTTCCCTACCAAAGCAAAGCGCTCCTGAGTGGAAAGATGCTTTCTCTGCTCACCAGACAGCTGTGGAAAACGCACACAGGAATTATATTTAAGGAAATATTTGCTTTTGTGAGGGCAGAGACATAAAAATAGTTAAGCAGTGGCATTAGATTGCTCATGGTAGCTAATCATAGTAGTGTAGCTCAGCACCGAGCAGTGAATGTACCAAGCGCCGTATCAGCAGGGAGCGATTGTAGAGAGCGATGCCAACAGTGCTCAGTGTGTGCTGTTTCTCACCATCTCAAAGCACGTGGCATCCTCCACAGGAGTGAGGATTATTCCATTGCATAGCATGATAAACTTGGACACAGTGAAGTGTCCAGGCTGAACACACAGCAGAACTGGGAAGACTGCAAGAGGAACCCTGCCCTTCATCCCCTGTATCTCGAAGCGTAAAACAAGGAGCACTTTCCGGTCTTGTCTGGCAGCTCAGCATTAACAGGGCTTGTTTCAAACTGGTTTAAACTGGATGCAGCATAGAAAACGTCTGGCACTTTACAGAATATCGGTAGGGTTAGTTGGTCCTGCCTGTGTTAGAGATGCTGAAGCTGCAGCAGTCACTCTGTGCCTTGAAGTCTCTTGGATGCAATAAGGCTCTGAGTGGGTGGTGTTAATCCCAGAGCAGTTTTGAATGAGCAGCGCTTTCACCCGAGTTCTCTGGGTTGAAAACTCCTCTTCTTCGTGGCTCAGCCCACCATAATGACGTCCCACCACGGGGAGAACATTAGGTGTCATGCTGAAATTTGCATAGCAATAGCATTTTCCCTCTTTCAGAGTTTCGCTGCAGGTACTTCTCAGGTCACGGTCAAAAAGACTTTTTAACTTCTGAAGTTAGCCAAAGTAGTTTCCTTTTATGGGAAAGCTATGTATGGCAGCTGGGGGGAAATGGGAGTTTAGCAAGTTGCTCTAAACAAAGGGAATAATTTAATTCTTCAGTCTTTTAAAGCCTACCTTCTGTAAAGCTGATAGCTCTGTTTTCAGGGAATAATGCTTGAAATTAGTATATGTAGAATACATCTACTCAGAGTAGTAATTGGAGTGTTTTTACTTAACTGGCTGAGAACTTCTTTGTGAACAATGATGTACTTACATAATCTCATCTTTATTTACATAAAGTTCAATAAAATAAGCTATTTCAATCTATTGATATTTCCCTCCTCCTTTCTAGGGTATAAATTTGACTTCATTTGACTTTCTTAGACATTTTTTGCCCCTATAAGGAAGTTCGGCATCTCCCAGCAGTATGCTTTGCTTTGTTTTAGTTCTCTGCTGGGTCTCTAAGTGAAGTTTGATGTTCTTTAGATGCTGCTCAAGAATTCAGCCCACTAGTTTGTTTATTTGTAGGAAAACAGTTATTGCTGGACATCCGTTGCTTGTGGTATTTCATGCTGGAGTTAATAGTGGTGCACTGCTCAGCCTAAATTAGTGAAACATACAGTTTGACTTACGTGACTTTGAGAGATGGGTCTTACCCAGGGCCTTACTGAAAGCAGTGTGAAACATTATATGAAGATCTGCATTGGATTTCTAAGTCCTGCCATGATGGATATTGCACAGCCGGCACAAAACCACTGCATTTCAGGGCTCTAACCCTTCCTGTTGTTATTTTTCTACTCAGACACTTGCTTCTCACAAAAAAGCAAACTTTAATGATTCATTAATTTAATGATTCAGCCAGCCCCCATTGGTTGAATTTAGCCTGCACAGATTAAAGGGTCGCAGAGTAAATCCTGTTCTGTTGGTGTTGGACAGACAGACTGCAGAGAAATGAGCTCTCTGGGATGATTAGCTTGAGGGACGGGGACTCTCCAGGGCTTTTCTAATGAACTGAAAGCTCTTTTAAGGGCCTGCTGGTAAGACACGAGTGCCTTGTGCTTTTCTGTCTCCTTCCTCTGTCTTCCAGCTCATCATTGCAATACAGTAAAGCAAACAAAAAAAAGCCATGATTCATAGACAAAGGCTTTAGAGGGATGTATTTTACAGCTGAAGACATTGTTTTATATCCTCTGAGATAACTGATGCTCGGATAGTTTTCTGTCTGGCATTTTTCTGTTTGAAAGCTTGTCAGTCATACCGGTATTTAATGACCTTTCAAAAGCCAGTTACCATCTACAGGACTTGGAGAGGTGGTTTTTTTTTCATCCCAAGTAGCTTTTTTCTGACCTTGAAAGTGAATAGGATTTCTTTCTCTTCGAGTTCATTTAAATACGAGAACAATTTATTCCGTAACAGATTGAAAAATGGGAGTTCTGTCACATGTGGAATAGGCAGGGTATATTTATTCAAAAATAGTATAGTGAGAGATATTAGACCTGGTTAAGTACCAGGCTGCATTAAACCTACCTAAATTTCCACTGAAATTTCCATTGTAGACAGTGCTCTTCACTTCCTCCTCTCTGCTGTCCTGCGTGGCCTTTTCCAACAGGTTCATCCAATGGCACCAATTTGAGTGCATGTGTGTTTCAGAAGCTGCAGTTCCTGTACTGGTATCTCTGTAAAGCCTTTGGGATAAAGGCACTCTGCTGTTGTGAAATGTTTTCTTGGTTTTATTACTGCAGCGATAACATCTTACATTGCTTTTTCAGTGGTAGTATTGCACCCAAGAGGGCAACGGTTTGTGTGTTAGAAGTGCTACAAATTAACATTGCTCTTCCCTTTCTCTTTAAAGGAAGGAAGTAGCATCCCTTTTTAATAAACAGATGAATTTGAGGCAGAGTTAAAATTCCTTTTGAAATACAGTCAGAAAAGCCATTGCAGTGACGTTTTGAGAACTTAATCCAGAAGGCCGTTCGTCATTGTTCATTCCACAGGACAGAAAACCTCTCGTTAAATTAATGAGGGTAGTTAAAATAATATTCACTGATACACAGCCTTAGATATCCAGCAAGGCACCATTTGCTTGTTACATCGAGGCAGCAGGCTTGGCTTTCAAATACCCTTTTCATCTCAAAGTGTAGGAATCTGCTGTATGGTAGAAATGGGGGGAAAAAGCCTTTTCTCCTTTCATAGAATCTTTTTGCAGTTCACTTGCATTACACAGCAGAAGTCAATTTGAAATTCATTGAAAGAGTGTGTTTTGAAAGCAGTTGAGTATCCCACATTGAAGTAAGTGGTGAGGATTTAATAATTTTGAGGTTGATTGCCAAACGTTAAAACACCACTTAGTATGCAGTCACAAAGTAGAATGGACTAAATAATTTGACATGTGAACTCTGCCTAGAATGGAGATGTTATTACAACTTCAGCTTCTTAAGTTTCTGTTTAGTGGTTAAATAATATGAGTAATGTTTGATTATTGGAATGTTGCATTGATTTTAAACCACAGATTTGCTCAAATAGTAATGATTCAGCTCTCTTTTTGAGGAAACTTAGCAGAAAGCCTTTCTTCCTTGAGGAAAGATACAAGTAAGCGGGCATTTTCAGGGCATCTCCATGGCACTGTTTCTGAAAACAAAGCGTAGGAAGCAGCATATGGCATTACATCTGCAGAGTGTTTGACAGTAACCAGTCTCGGGTACTTCAGAGGTCAATTTACAGAAGAAAGCAGTTAATCTGCCCAAGGAAGTTGCTCCTCTTAAAGCCAATAGCTTTGAGGTTAACATAAGCTCTGAAGTGTTTGACACTAACTCCTTCACCACTCACCCGTACTGAATTCCATTTCTGGACATGTCTCTGGACAGCTGTCCAGAGATGGGTCCAGTTTTTCCTTGACCCTTGATCAGACTTTGGCTTCACTAGAATCATTAATATTTTGCAATTATATAAGCTTTACTAAGGACCTGATAAACTTTTGAATAGCCCATTGGATTTGATTTATGCAAGAGAATAGATGATTCTGATGCTCGTTCTGTGACAGCACATCCTTCTGTCAATCACTTTATTATTTCAGATATGCATTTGCAGTCTTCTGTGTCATTCTGTGAGAACGTTTCTCCTCCCATGCCTTTGATCATTGTCATTTGTTTCTAAATCATGACAAATTCTTCTGGCTTTTTCTAATGGAGGGGATACTTTGACACACAGTTTTCTAGATGAGAATGAACCACTGATTTATATAAATATTTCCTACAACCTTATGGAAAGGGAACACTTATCATTTGGAAAGTAGATGGGTTTTCTTGTCCATAGCTCTGTCCTTAAACCCTGCTGATATAAAATTCTCATTTTAGATGTTCAGTGATTAAGTATGAAGATCTCAGTGAAGCAGAGTCCTGTCAGACCCCAAATTGCAAGACTGAGATTGCTTTAAGCAGATAAATGACTTCTGGCCTATCAAGGTTTCATTGTCTGAAGAGATTACATTGTAGCAGTGAACAAAACCAGTGTTATAAATGATGTGGTTAGGAAGATGAGCAACTTTTTCACTATAATGTGAAACTGGCACATGAAAAGCAGCCTGAACATTTAAACTAATGGAGTCATTCTTATTTTGCATGTGTCTTATTGTTTCACATCCTTTATGTTTATGTCATTGACTTTTGTAGTAACTCCATAATACAACCAAATTGTCACCAGTGGAGCAGATGGAATGAAATTCCTTTTATATAATGTAATTAAGAAAATAAGCACATCGTAGGAAGACGCTGGTACGCTGCTCTCTCTCATCAAGCAGGAACTCATCATCCATGCCAGCCTCTGCTGGCAAAGCATGAGGATGCTTTTTCTCTTCTTCAGAAAGAGATTGTTCTGCTTGGGTTTCCTTTTGATTTTGCTTTAAAAAGCCTTATATAGATGATGATGTTCATAATTACTGCTATCTCATTGAAATGGGTGAGAGTTTTGGCCTCTTTGGGAACACTGCTGAATCCCTTAGTTATACAAGCAAGAGTGCATTTTCCTCTTAATTAAAAAATAAGTGTTTCAAATAAATAAAATAATTTGAGTATTTAGTCAGTGTTTCATTCTCCTAGCATAAGCCAACAGAGATATATAATCCAGAGACGTGTTAATTGACACACCATATTTATTAAGAAACTGTGCCTTTTAAAAAGTCAGGCTTGTAAGAAAATAATTAAAAAAGCAAGATGGAAGGCTTAAGTGTCTGCTCGTATAATTTTGACCTGTCTAAATTATTATATAATGTCTCTGGACTTCAAGATTTCCCAGCTTCCCTAGGCAATCTGTTTCACTGCTTAATTATCTTCACATTTAGAAAGTTGTGTTTGTTACATTAAAAAAAAAAAAAAAGAGAAAGCTAATGATGATAATCTGCCTTTTTTTTTTTTTTTTCCCTTTTGCAATTAAGTTCTTGTCCTGGCTAACAGTGACATGAAGAACAGATAATTTTCCTTGTTTTTGCAGTAGCCTTTCACATATCGAAGAATATATTATCATGTCACTCTTGCTTCCCTTTCCTAAATCAAGCAACTGCAGTACTTCTTACAGGATGTGCTTTCAATCCCTCTAATCATCCTTGTTGTGCTCCTGTTGGAGTAGGACAACAGCATTGCTGTATGTGTCATGCAGACCGTGTTCCTGCTTGTTTGCCACTACCACAGTTTCAAAGGGGTTTTTTTTAGTAGTTGACTTAATTTCATTTTATGTGATGAAACATGTCAACTGCATCATGTTGTTGTGCTTAAAAAAGAGGTGGAGATAGCAGACTGGAATATGTAGAGGGGGAAAGAATATTTGTGTATTTCGGGTGCCATTTCTAACATTACACTTCTGCTGTTATTTCTGTAGGGAAGATTGGTAAATATTCACCTTCTCTTATTTCACAGAATCACATACTGGGTAAGGTTGGAAGGGACAACAGGAGGTTGTCTAGTCCAACTTCCTTGCCCAGGCTGGGTCCCCTGGAGTGTGTTACTGTGCGTGGTGTCCAGACAGCTTTTGAGTATCTCCAGGGAGGGAGATTCCTAGGGGTACTTGCTTGTGACCACTGAGATAAAGAAACTGCTCAGAACTTTGCAAATGGTTGATTTATCATGTTTTCAGGAAAAGGTTTTCAAGCTAAATGCAAGGCTTAACAGGTCTCATTCAAAGTAATCACATGAGGTTGGAAGTAGAGTGGAAAGGGCTGGATTGTAGCAACAATGTTGTTTATCATTTATGCTGTGGTTTATTAGTTCTGAATAGATTCATTTTAATAATTACAAATTACTGTCTCAAGGGGTCTTGTAGTATTGTGGGGTTTTTTATTTTTAATGAGGTGAAGTGATTCTTTGAGCAATGATCTCGAATCATTTTGAGATCTGGATCTTGATTTTGTTGAGCATCAGAACAGTTTTGCAATGTCATTAGTATTATGGCATCTCAGTATTTCTCATGTTTTTGAGATGTGTTAAACTGGAATATATAAACCCAGAAGGCACCACAGCAAAATTGACTGACTTGGCAAGAACGATAAAACTTAACAAGAGATTGATTGTAAAACTGCCTATAAATGCTGGCACTGAAGATGTGAGGAAGCATCATTTCCATCTTTCCAACAACTTGCATCTCTCTATTTGTGACCATCTTCTGACATCCAGCACAGCTAATTTAAGCAGTCATCATTTTGCAGAGAGCTGCAAACTGCTGGATTCCCTGCCATATGCTGCTGTCCAAGCAGGAGATGTAGAAGACCTTACAATTTGCTTCTGTTCAACACTGGGGTGTTAGTTGACTGAACTGCCATTAACCTTGGTGGATAAGACAACCAAACCAACTGGGAGAATGGAGATCCCGAATGGGAGGGTTTGAAGGAGGGCTGTGATGTGGCTTTCAGTTCTTTCTGGGAAATGTCTGTCCAGATGTGAGAGGCAGCAAGGAGCAGAACAAGGAGAAAGTAGAAGCATGTTTGTTTGCAAAGTACAATAAATAATGAGGTGAGGGAGTGGATGGTTTGAGGGTGGATAAGGCACGTATGTGCAGATAGGATAGGAGAAGTCTATCATGGAGGAGAAGTTGAGGGGTTTTGTGTGTGCGTGGTGAGTGTGACCTTTAGTTGTAAGGGCGGCTGGACAAGTCGTAGTAGTTCTTTGGCCATCAGAGAACCCACATTCCAACAGTTGAAATAAGAGAAGGTGAATATTTAACAATCTTCTCTGCAGAGAACCCACATTCCAGCAGTTGGCATGGGGATGAAGCTGAGGTTTCAACCTACGACAAATTCATTGCAAAGACACCTGAGCTGGCTGGTTGCAGTCAAGTGCAATGTCACTGACTAATGACCTCCTTATAACCTAAGGATTAGTGCATTAGTGCAACCTGATAAACTCACTCACATGGCTTTGAGCTGTGCCGTGCCAGGCATATTGTCTTGAAGCAGCAGTAGCTCGTATGTCTCTTTGCACGGTCATGTTGTCATGTGAACTTGTCTGCTGACTCACAGATGTCCCAAAAGATGAATGCACAACTTCAGATACAGCCGTAACTAGAATAAAACCCCCGTAAATGTTTATTTGATGGCAGATCTAAAGGAGATAAAGGACCACTTAAAAGCTGTGAAAAAAAAAGAAGCTCTTGAGAGAGTTTGGCAGCGTTGTTAGTCTAATGCCATCTTGAACCTATGGGATACATGCTGTCTTCAGGTAAACCAACATTCAGGCCCAGGGCTAGAAGTCCATCTCTGCAGAGGGAATTTGCATGAGTAGCACTCTGTTCTTTCACAGCTGATCATCTTCCTTTGTGACTTTCTAAGCATTTTCACTCTGAAAGGTGTCACACCCACAGTACTTCAGTTTAAGGTAAAAAAACTGCATATAAAATTAGGTTAGACATAAAACAGAGAAATAAATGAGAAAGTTCAGAGTAATAAGGTTTTTCCTTATTATCTTAATAGTATTTGCAAACAGTGCTTCTGTGTTAGATCTCACTGACAATTTACCAGAAAGCAAATGTTTGTCTTAATGCTAAAAAATGCAAGAGAAGCATAGATAGCTTTAAATGCATAATTTTTAAAAATAAGGTAGAGTTCAAATTTCCCATTAGGGTATTTCCTTAAGATTTTATTTATTCCTTTTCCTATTAGAATTCTCTCAGAATAAAACTACTTTGGTGCCTCTAATTTAAATCATTTTTCCTAGTGAAAAAATCTGCAACTGGAAGTTCACATTGATAAGCATGTGGGTCTCATGATCCAAATCGAAAGCAACTGGTTTCCTCTTTCCTCCTTCTTCTTCACAGTGCACCTTGGACCACAGGCAACATGGAGAGGATTGAAATAGGACAGATTATATAGATACGATAGATTAATTGCTAATTATATATTAAAACCAGAATTTGAACAGAATTGGGCATTTTGTACAAGCTTCATAGGATTGCTTAATTTCAGAGTTATGGGCAAATTAGGATCTGTGCTGTGTACTGGTAAAAGAATCAAAGGAAAGGGTGTTCAGATCATCTTTCATCTGAGACCAAGACGCTTACCAAGATCTGCACCTCACAAAGAGCAGCTTCAGGACTGAAGGCTATCGTGGTCTCTTAGAAGATGTAAAGCTCTGGGATGTGTGCAGAACACACTGTGGTTAAGAACCAGGCTCAGAAGCCAAAGCAATGTATCATACTCTCATTTGAAAGGAAAACAGCTTTAGAATCCAGCAATCCAGTGTAATATGAAATATGTTACCACTTAAGCAGCAAAGCAAAAGCAGACGGGGACCTACTGTCCTTATTGTACCCAACTCTGAAATTAAAAGCTTCAGAATATAACTCAAGATTTATTGGAGAAAAGAAAAAAAAAATCTACTGATATGTGTGAATTTAAAAGAGATAAGAGAAATAACCTGGCTAAAACCCTTGTCTCATCCGCAGGAGGAATAGCAGCTGTTGTTTGGATTGCAGTGAGAATTTTAAGCAGCTTTCATCCCTGCTGCTATCTAGTGAAGTGGTGTGAGCCAAAGAAGTGACCAGCAGTTGGCTGAGCACAAACAGTGCTGGCCCACTCAAAGCCAACACTTGGGAATAAAGAGGATTAAAGGAGTATTGTAAGCTTCTCACATTGTCTTGAAATAGCATGTTTGTAAATGTGGGTTCCCTGGCAGGGGAGAGAAGGGAAGACTGCTCTGTAACTTATGCTAGGCTTTTGTTCCCAGGTCAGCCTAATGCCTGAGGTCACTGTCTGACAGAGCTGTTGTGGAAAGTTCAACATGATTTATTTTTCAGTGAAGAAACACTGCTCTGTATTTTAGCTCCTCACCAAACATGTATCCATCCTAGCACCCTACTCCACCTTTCTCAGGGAACAGAGGAGTTCAAAGGCCTGTACTTCCTTTATGCTTTAGGTATCTCCAGCTACTGGGAAGCTGAGTGAGGTTTTCATCACCCAACTGGCCTTGATGCCAAAAGGCACAAAGTTTCCTTGAATAATGGATTGCAACATCATTGTTCTCTATTCCTCTGAAACCAATAACTGTATTACATGTGGGGAGTCCCTTAGGTCAGAATAGGCTGGTAAAATTGCTCACTAACATCATTGTCCTCTGCACTGAGTTGCTGCATTTTTCAAATGATAGGATTACTTTGACCACCCTCCAAGAAACAGGAAATAAAGGTTTAGCAATACTTACTTTTGTACAAATTAAGTGTATGCTTGGGGCTTCAGTACAGTATTTCGTATCCTCATACATGGATGCTCTGCATATAATTGTGAAATTGTGATTAAGGGTAGGTAGTAGTTGAATATGAGATGGAACTTTAGAGGTTAATGAATATTAGAAAGGCTAGGGCAGAATGAGATGAATGGACATGATGGCACATGAAATGCATTTTTGTCATGAGATGGGCACAGAACAAACAGTAACAGGGCTGATCTGTGTGTGTGTTGCGGGATTTTAAGTTAACAGCCATTGTTTGTGGGTGGGAAAATATTTTTGGGAATAAAAATATTTATTTCTACAGCTTCCACTGTGGGAAGCTCAATGAACATGTCTGCTCAGTGTGTCGTGCTGATCTAACAGAACATATGTCAGAATTGCAAAGAAGAGGACAGCAAATAATATTTTCCATTATTATTAGTAGGCATTTTCTGTCACTGATCCCATTCTACTACTGCTGCATCCTGTTGTAGACAAGGGGTTAGAACTGAACAAAATGATGCCTACCCAAAGTTTGGAACATGCCCACTGGTGGTTTTACCCTTTTTTCTTTATAGAGAAAAACTTCTGTGCTTCAGACCATAAATTATCGTGAGTGATGAAGGTTAGGGAGATGCTTCCTTCTGTGTAGTTTATCACTTAATTTTACCCTGAAGAGTTTCTTGCACTTCTACTTTATCTGTTACCATCCGTGATCAATTACTGGATAATTATTTGATCAGTGACTTGATCTATAATCAAATACTGGTCAGACTTGCATTGATCTTTATGTTGACTCTGTATGCTTCTATTACAGGTTGTTTCATATTAACAAAAAGTCAAACTCCTTTTCATTGGTGATCAGTTCTCTATAGGCTTTAGCTCCCACTCTAGACAAACTTGAATATTAAGGAGCAAACTAAACAAGGGAAAATTAAAAATGTTCAGCATGTATTCTTGAAGCAAGAGTTAAAAACTCACAAAGTTTGCATTCAATGCTGCAAACTCTTTTGGCAATAAAGGCATGTTTGTCATTGTAGATATTGTAGATATTGACATTTTAGAGAGAGAAACTGGGCTTGAGATCAAAAATCTATTAAAATAACTTGGTAATGAAATGACAATGTTTTATAGAGTGGTTTTGTCGATAAATTGAAAAGGTAAGAGCAAAGATCGGCCATAAGAATAACTGATGCTTGAAACAATTTTATCCCCACAAAATGTTTGTCTGTGTTGGGGGGGGAGACAGGGGGACTGAGATAACCACTAACTAGTACAATTTTTCTATTGCACTGTAAGTGAACAGTTGGGGATCAGGACTTTACTGTAGTGAACACCCTGCAAACTCCTAAGGAGAGATGTTATCTAACTCACAGGAAGGTAAGAGAAGACTAGTAAGTGGTGTTAATCTTCTGTTTGTTCTCATGTTCTGAACCATTGAATTCATCTTAGTGTCAGATTTTTCTGATTTAACGATTTTAGTGTGAACTCACAGAACTGAGAAAAGTTGTGTGACAAAACTGAGAGTATGGATTATTTCCATAAAAATTATCTATGCAAATGGGAATTGGCTCATGAACTCTTCGGGTTCATTTTATATCATTCCATATTATACAGATTGGAAATCGGGCAAAGCAGTAAGAACTTTGACTTTTAAGTGTGTCAGGCCTTTTGTTTGTGCAGTGCTTAATTCAAGATACAGATTACCTGAAAATCCCACAGACTGCAGGGTTCCAGCAGGAACAAAACTGCCCCAGATGACTTCACGTGGCAAAATAAGATTAGGTACAAATAACATGGAGTTCCTTCCTGACATTTGTTTGCAAACTTCACTTGCTAACTCCCACTGAAAGCCATCCAAACTTGCATTGCAAAGGGCAAAGCAGAATCTCTCAGAAAATGTACTAAACTATGTGGAAATCAGCTCCGTTTTCCCCCAATTTTTTTAATGGAAAAGAAATGGTTCTTTGAGGAGAGATGAAACATGGAGTCACTTAATGAGCATTGGCTGTTTGTAAAGTTTCTTCCTGCCCTTCAGCATAAAGTAGCCCCTTCCTACATGCATTTTCTTTTGAGGACTAATAGATAAAAAGGCATATCCATTTTCCACTTTCATAGAAATATAGTTCATCTTGTTGGCCATCTAGTTATAATTTTTTGTCCTTAAAAATTAAGTTCTGTTCTTAGGGGTTTTATATATAGGTAGGCTTTTTTTTTCTCTTCTTACACAAGATTGCCCTGAATTTCTATTCCTGACTCTTAAGGCCAGTCTGCCCTTTCTCTTTGGTCTTGATGTCTTCCATAGCCCATGAAAGGTTTGATTTCACATGCCTTACTGCTTGTTGTGAAGCTGTACAATTCATTTAGGACAGCTCTCTCTCTCTTTGATACTCAACTTTTTTTTTTTTAAGTTTCATCTACGTATTATTAGTTTTTGATTCAAATATTTGCTTCTGCCTTTTTTTCCTAATCTTTCACTAACTTTTTGCTTCAGTTTTGGGAAATAGATTTATGTGTAATAAATATTAACAATATTTTGACATGTTGGCATATTATATATCTTGTGTAAACATGATTCTAATAATCTGTGGCCTGTTTTAAACCAGTGTTTGAAGCTCAAGGATTGTAAATGAAAGGGAGTCATGGTGGTCTATTGTATGTAAACATACTAGGATTTTGATTGATTTCCAAGATCAGTTAGGATTATTTGATTGCAAAGGGTTGCTATGGGAAAAGGAAGGTGGTAACAGAAGGAAGCAGTTTCAGAGCATGGTGGCAATCACACGTCCTCATCAACACATACAATAAAATGTTCACTAGGGTATTTTTAAACCTTACCTTACTCCTGCAATAGCGTAAACATTTTCTGGAGTTCTGCCTCAGTGGAGCAAGAAGTGCTATTTGCTAGAGAGAGGGAGCAAGGGGCAGGGTCAGATCAGCTCTTCCTTGGCACACCACAGCCGAGCTGGCTGTCCCATGTGCCTCTCAGCCTACCAGTCCACTCTTGTTTTTCCTTTCAGATGAATGATCTCCGAGGCAGCCAGGTTTCTGTGCTCTCTCAGCAGGGGATGTGTGGCATAATGTGTGCAAGGTTTTATGCTTGCTTTGGAAAATGCTGGCTTCACATGCCTTCTCTCTCACTTTGGCTAAGTCCCTAGAATGGAAACGTGTCCAGTAAATATTTAATTCCAGATATGCTGCCAAAAGATTCCGTGCTCTCTGACTGCTTCGAGGTTTGTTAGTGTGAATCAGTTTTTATTATTTCTTAGAACTGACCTTACAGAAGCAGAAAAAAATTGGATCTGAGAAATATTCCAAACCAGGAGGTGAAAAGCCAGCCTGTGGAGCTGTAACTGCCCACAATACCAGCATGCAGCTCGCACCCTGTTATTTCCTAGGAATGATGCGATGCTTGTGGCAGAGCTGTGAGCAATATCTCACCTGCCTGGCTCAGCGCTTCTGCCTCTTGGCTCAGTTCTGTGCTGGGTCACAGAAGATGAGGCTCTGAAGTGTTACAGACTTTGACTTGCTTCATCACACTGTGTCATTTAACTACCCACCTAATTGCAGCAATCCTGTTCTTATTTTGCCTGCCTGAACATATTTACAAAGATAAAAATAGAGCAAGGAAAGAACAGCAGCTGCCAAGGCTGGGTTTAAGTTAAAGACCACCTAGGAATGGATTAAAGGTGAATAACTGTTTTGCCTCGGGACAACACTGCTGATCAACAGGGGAGGGAGAAGGGGAGAAAAGGTGAAATGAGCATTGCTAAAGAAGATGTGGAGAGGTGATGGGGCAATTGACACATCTGAATGAAAGCAAGCTTTAAGGATGCTGAAGGGGAGAGAGGGATGAAAATGAGTAAAGGAATCATAAAACAGGCAAATGGTGGTACACTGAATTAGAAGCAGTTTTAACAGATACATCGTTTTTGAGAAGATGCCACAGGTCTGAACAATAGCAAATGCAGAAGGATATTTGAGAAAGGAGATTCATCTTAGGGAACCGTCAGGATGTTCTCCTGGGCGATCTCAGTTGCAGTGGCAATGGGCAAACAGGAACCTTGGCCTTAAACCCTGTTTTACAGCTGCTCACTCTTTCTTCTTCGAAGCAGGGTCTTACGAGTTGAGAGGTGTTAAATCATGTGGGTTTAATTTCAGCTCTGCACTTAGCCTTCATCAGTTGGAAATGACAGAAAAGGAGAGGGACCACGGCGCATGAGTCAGTCTGGGAGTGACTAAGCTGCTGTGGCGCTGCAGCAGTGAAAGACAAGTATAACCCTGGGACACGTTTGGTGAAGTGCTCCCAGTCCAAGAGGGGATTAGAGTTCTGTCGTACAGTGCATGGGACTTTGTGGTGTTGGGAATACTGCATACAGGTGTGGTTAGCCAGGCTTGGGAATTAATTTCTGGAACTCAGATGTATGGAAGAAGAAGGGGTCAGTAAAGGAATGGAGAGTCTCTCACACACTGAGAAATTAAAGAGGAAGTAGTTCCTCCTTAATTACAAAAAACCAACACTGAATATTTTAAAACATAGTTGTATACCCTGTTTCATGTATAAATGAAACAACTGAGAATGCAAGAAATCTGAGTTAAACCAGAGGACAGTGTTCAAACCGAAAAAAACGTGGCTGTGAGTAAATTCCATCTGAAGACTATTGTTTCTATGCCTTCAAATAATATTATTTTAGGATAGCATGTGCTGGCCCTTCAGGTAAAGTTCTTTGGCCCTTTAGTCACAAATAGAAATTCATACAAAAATTGTCACTCAGTGGCACCCAGCTGGCCAGCAGGTAGAATCTGAGGAATATTATCAGGGATTAGGTTTGTGTAGAGCACACATTCTGATACATTTCCAGCTGCTTCCTGCTTGTATGTATTCACTACACAAGCAAATTCATCATCTGTCAGCATCATGACAGTGTGCTTGCTCGCACGTGTACTCAGCATATTTAGGCCTACTGCAGCTTTGGGGCAGTCTTTTCAGTTGGTGAATGCAACTACATCCAAGTCTACCTTAGGTTGTTTTGATCTAGAGCCTTTGCTCCTGTGTGTCTGTCAATATGAGCTCTGCCCCAGCTAGAACAGGCACCCAACAGGAGTTCTTTCCGTGCTAGTTTGATGCATAGTATTTATGATCAGTGAGAGATCTGTGTAGTAGAGATGAAAAAAGTTAATTAGATTCATGAGTCACCTACATAAATCTGTGAAAGCTTGCCTGTGACACCACGGTCCCAGTTTCTAACAGTCTGTTTTGCATTCTCCAGTGATGGAGTAGCAGGATGGCTGGTGAGGTAGCTTATCAGACCACTTTTAAAGGGAACACATGCTCTGCAAAAGCAGTAGTATTGCATTGACTGTTGGCAGCAATTCTCTTTCCTCCTACCCCTTTCCTTCAGTTATCTTCATTCTGATTTGATACGCTGATGTTCTTTTTAAAAATAAAAACAAGCAGAAAACTCTTAGTCAGTTCAAGTCTAATAAGTAATGTCAGAGGAACAGCTTTTTTTATCCCTTTTGGCCTTTTTTTTCCCCCAGCTTTGTCTTTTTAGTGTTGCTTTAGGTCAAGTTCTGTCATTTTACACCTGTCCAACCTTGTGAAAGGCCTCACTGGGGTTGTACAAGGACAAGCGTGGGTGGAACTCAGTGTTCAAAACCTTGTGTGGCTGTTGACAATGTGTGAGAAGGGAAGAGCCCGCTGCTTCCCAGACCCCAAATTAAGCCTGCAGGGCTGACAGCAAAGCAATTCTTGTAATGGTACATGGAGCTAATTTGTTATGAAATCAGAGAAGCAATAAATTTGGAAAAACCCCCATTCCAAGTTTAGAGTAGTCTGGAGGGAAATTACACTGTGAGCTCCACACTGTGCTGCTGCTAGCTTGCTGCTTGCTAGACTTGGCCAATAACACAGTATAGTGGGTTCATCCCCTCACATCTTCCCTTCCCTGAGATCTGAGGAAATGCACATTTCTCCACTACAGCTTAAAAATAAGTAAATTCTCATGGAGATTTCCCCACCAGGTTCTCAGGTGTGCTGTGCATTCACAATCCAGAGCTGCTGGTCAGTGAGAAATTGCTGTGACTTTTGAAGCAGGCAAGACTCAGCTGGGCAGACATTCCTTGACATTCCTTGTTCCTGCTGCTCAGGGCCAGCTGTTAACTGACAACAGTGGAAGAGCTCTCCAGCCTCAACAGAGAGAAATAGGCTACATCTGCAAGATTTTTGCAGGCAGATGTGAGCCTGGCTGGGCCAGCCTTCACGTGGCTGCATTAACATGGTCCTGAGCTGCATTCAGGAGGGCCACTGCTGTCATTGGGGCACCCACGTGGTTTTCTGCCTGTCTGCATCATCTGTGGTGCTTAGTAGTTCTGCCTGTGAGCACACTGTAGACATAGCACACTCAATACCCTTTCCAGATGAAGGGTAGTGAGGAAAATGTGAGAGTCGTGATAAGATTGGGTAGTGCAGGTTTTGTGTGTCTTCTGAATAGTAAGTACTTGAGTTTATAATGCAGCTCCCATGCCAAGCTTTTTCTGTACAGGCACCAGCCAGGAAGCCTTGGTCAAATGCATGGTTTCTGTGCTTTATTTTTCATCAAGGCTCACGATTTTATTCAGCTCTATCATTGTTTCTGCATTCACAACCAGAAAGAAACAGAGGTCCTGCAGATAGTGTAGGCTATGGGAAATTGCAGCACTGCTGAGATAACATAGTTGGTACCAGTACGTCCTGCTCTCATGCTTTCCGAATTACTTATGTTAAAATAAACAAAACAAACCAAGAAACCTCTGCTGGCCTGGAAACCTTTAGGCATGCTTTCTTATTTTATGTTGGAAAGATTTAAAGAAAAAGGCATTGTCTGTTTGTTGTTTTCACCACTTCTTTTTTAATGGACTGTTTTAAAACAAAACACAAGCAAAACAGGTTTTATTCATTATTAGAGGAAAATATGTTTCTGGGAGAGGCAAGGATGGCCTAGAAGGAAGAAATCATACTTCAGGTTGCTATTTGAAGGCAGCCTTCGTGGCTGCATGTTGTGACTGAACAAGCTGGTTAGGCTTGGGATGGCACACTGGATTCAACAAGTTGAGGTCTTAGAGGTAGTTGATAGGAAACAACTATTATTTATGCTACTGCAAGTGGGTTGATTTCTTTTTTGTAGAAATTAAGGGCTTATTCTGACCAACTGAAGGCACTAAGATAAACTTTGTCCAAGGGAAAGGACTGTGGGGTTAAATCATCAAGAGTAATTGCGCTGTGTACGCTGTGCCTTACACCAGCCTTTCCGTGCTGCCACGCTGTTTGTAATAAATAGTTATTAAGCTGTTCTCCCCAGGAGCAGGACTGGAGCCACATTGTGCTGGATGCTGTGGAGCTGCATAGTAACAAACTGTAAACTGTTCTCTGAGAGGCCCGATTAAATACGAGAAGGGATATGAAACAAAAATAATCCAACGCCAAGCTCTGGCACACAACGATATTGAGTAGCTGTGGGTTGTACAGTAGGTCTGCTGCAGAGGAGGAACCTGGGCTGAAGTCTTCTGTGCTGTCACTATGTGTTAAAAAACCCCAATTCTTTATTATTTTTGTTCTCACTTAACTGCTCTAATTTGTTCTATCAGGTCTTGTTGGTGTAGATGCATGTGCAAGTGTGACTGGATTACACCCTTGTCCCTCAAGACCATTTGCTCTCAATCCTCTACTACCCTTATTACCTTAACTGAAAGACTGCAAGATGCCTGGATGTTGCATTGGCACAAATGGGAAGCATCCCTGAGTGTGCTTTGTTTGAAGTTAGGGTTTTATGATTAACATCTGCATTTATGCAAGGTACTTTTATATGCAGACTTGTATTCATTCTGGTTTGACCTAAGGAATAGTTGTTTTAAATGGACACTGAAGGTGTAGTTCAGCTCAGCCATTTGTTCCTGAACTTTTTTTCTCACCATTTTCCCATCTGTTTGATGGAGAATTGGAAAGGAAGAAGGCAATGGTGTCTGAACTGATCCTTCTCTCCACAGACCCATCAGTGCCAAGGAGATTTGGTGTGGCTGCATTATTTTTAAGTACACAGGGACAGAAAAGTCTGAAGAGTAACTTTTATGTTTGTGCTTGTTGGGAACACCAAAATAAATTAAAAGCTTGGGAATGCCTTGTTCCTGTGCAATCTGTACCAGAACATCATCAACAAAAGAGAGGATCAAATATTTCATCAAAGTGATGGTAGACACAGGGCTTCCTCCCTTTTTTGTTGTTATTTTTTCCTTTTGTCCCTGTTCCCTCTCTTAGTTCTCTGTAGCTGAGCACATGGACATGCCAGTCATGCTGCAGTGCAGTCCTGACATCACAGGGACTGGCACTCTGGTCGATTTTCAGAGGTGGAAGGGCTGGCAGTGTTGACACAGCACAGTGACGTGGATGCCTTGTCACCCTTTGCCTCTAGTCTTCTAAAGTTACCAGCTCACCTGGACACTGGCCTGTGGCTCCAGGTGACAGAAGGGATTCCTGAGGCTGCATCAGGGAATCAGGGCAAGCCACTGAGTGTCTGCAGCTGAATTCAAGGAGTCCCCCAGTCTGTGTGTATGATGTGGATGCAGAAACTCAGTTTTGGTTGAAGTTGATGTGCTAAGCCATGGATTAAAGCCCTGCTGACCAGTGAGCTGTGACATGTGCACATTGGAGAAGTGACTTGAAAAGGCGTTTCGGGCTTGTTTTCTGCAAGTTGCTAAACTTGATCAAGACTGGTAGCACAAACTGTAATAAAGGAGGGGACAGGAACATAAGAAATCCTTTGTGACAAGCCATGTACTAGTAGGGAGAGACGGTCCTCACTGGAGTTTATCAGAACTATTTGTAAGATTATGCCTTGCAACTGTGGGTTCTGTGCATTTACTCACCTACCCCAGATCTTGTCATACATACACTCAGTTGTTGGAAATTGCATCCCATCTTATTTTTATTGTTTCTTTCTTTTCTTTTTTTTAAAATTCATTTGAAGGTAGAGAATCAAAACAGAATTTGGGACCTCAAAATCTCTGCAACTGCAGGAGTTGGCACTTAATGGCAGCTTTGCCTCTAGTCGTGGCATCAAGTTTCTTTTGAAGCCTTTGAAGTTAACAGGGCTGGAGGGAGAAAGTGTTGTGTTGCTTCTTTAAAAAGAAACATGCTTCAGTTATATTTGCAGCTGGGGTTTATGGCTGCGAATTAAAGCATGTTTTATTTGGCCTTTGTTTTTAGTGCACTTTTACCCCTTAGGGGCACTTGAAGCCAAGGCACAGCTTGAGATGTAGCTGGCTGCAGCACGCTAATTTAGCCATCATGAGCCTCATCCTCTGTTCCTCTGCAGAGCTCACGCTCAGGGTTTGTGTCCCCCACAACACAAGTGTCCTGACCTCTCTGCTCTACTCACCTGGGCTCTCTTTGCGTGCACTGGGCCTCTACTCACACAGCAACAAGCAGTTTGTGGCTGGCATTGTGGCTGGGAGTGCTCTGAAGTAAATTTTGTGTTGGCCCTGGAGACCTTAATTTCTAATCAACTCCAATTAAATTACCATGAATCTGATAAAGGGAAAGAAGCTCAGTTTAAAATGGCGCAGATAGGCACTTAATGTGATTTAATGTATGTCTACATAGTTTAACTGCTTATCTGCACATCTGGCCTAAATACTTGTGCAAATCTGACCCATACAATTTTCCTAATCTTATTGGCATTGGAAGGAGGGAAGGCAGATTGTGCAGTTAATAGATCACAGCTTGTTTCCCTGTTGATCCTGGGAGCATCAACCATCCTACATCATGGTGGTGCTGAGTAGAAGGAAAGGTACTTGGAGGACAGTGATGAGGGTGGCTGAGCAAAGTGCACTGCACTGATGGGTTAAGGGTGCTCTGACATGGGAAAATGTAGTAATCTTTCCAGGCATACATTTGCTAGGCCTGTGTGGTGCAATCTTTAGCAAACAACATCAAACTGGTGGCACAGGCACCAATAAATACTGAGCAGCACCTTTTCCTTGACCTTGCCTTGTGCTCCCTGCCTGATGACGAGACGTGCTACATTTTGTGCTTAGCAGGTCACATCAGCTGGCTCAGTCAACTCACTGGAGTAATAAGAAGATACAATAAATTTCATCTGGTTTTTCGTGTATGATAGAAAGTAGTGTTTTGCAGTGACAACTTTTTAAAATAGGAAAGGAGAGGACATGAGATATCTGTCCTAGTAATAAAATTAAGAGGTTTAGATGAGTGACAGACATTCCCAGCTCAGACTGACTTTCTGGAGGCCAGTTTGAGAATTCCTTGAAAAATTAACAGAATTATACTATGTTACCTGTGAATTTCAGTAGTATAATAGTGGTGATTCTGATCCATAGTCCTTGGCTATTGAGGACAAACTACTTTATGGTTTTACTGAGATCGAAAAAGGAACAGTGAAGTTCCTACATGTCCTCCACATACTTGCAGATGAAAAGCTCTGTCTCATGCAGAACAGAAATAACTAGTTCTTTTTATGAAGTTGTTGTTCCTTAGATCACAATGGCTTTATTTCCCAGTATCTGAGGTTTTTTGCAGCTGTCAAGTGTTTCCAGCCCTTCATGAGTTATGGACATGGAGTCACTTTCCCTTCTCAGAATTCATACAGTGTATGGCTAAGGCAAATGCTTTAACATTACTGACTTCAAGTGACATAGCGAGAATATTTTGCTTGGTTCTTCCTCTATAGCTGTTGTCTCAAAGGCTGAGGCAGAGAAGAAGATGGTGAATGCTTTTGTTAAAGTACTGGGCAATCTGGTGTGTGAAAAAGCTCTATGCAAATGCTGACTTTGCCACTGTTTTCTGTGACCTTGGACAAATTATTTGCTTATTCTGTACATGAGACATGAGGGTACGATCTCATTTTAAAGCGTGGTATCTTAATAGATCTTTGAGTACTGGAGGGGCCGTGGAGGCAGGAAATGTCATCAACCAAAGGCATGCCATTCCATCACCATGCTTGTACATTGCTGTAAAGAAAAAATCTTGAAAAGAGAGGATTTTTCTTATGTCTCCTAGTAGTCCAACAGCCCATTATCACCCTTCTACTCAATCTGAGTCTGCCCAGCTTCTTGCATGGGGTACCTGAGCGGGATGTTGCCCTTTGGGTGGCTGGGTTTAGTTTTGGTTTTGCTGGGTTTTGTAATTATCAAGGCATGGCTTGGAAAACTTGCAGCATTCATTTTTTCTCAATGTTACCATGCCTTCTGTATGTGCTTGGCCTCTGTAGTATTTTTCCCTGTCTGACAATTTTCCCTCTGAATAAGAGCAGTAGGGAGTAGAGGATTTCTGTTTTACAAGGTATTTCCCCTGCCTCCCCTTGCTTTCTGTGCCTAGGAAGATAGTGGCCTGCAGCGAATTCCCTGCAGCATCTGTGTTCCTGCATACACATGCTTGTGACACTTTAATAGTAGCTGTCAGATAACATTAATGTATTGTTGCTACAAATAAGTCAAGCAAGGCTACAAGCAAAAGAAGTGAATGAGATAGGACAGTCTCGTCCATCACCATCAGACAGAGCCACCCTAAGTGTTGTCTGCTCACTTCACTGGCTGAAATTGTTGGCTGTATACAGATGTGATTGTGGGGACACCCAGTCCATAGTCTGGGAATACCCAAAGGGCTCAGTTTGTCAGTTATTCAGAATAAGGAGAGGAAGACTTCTGAGATACCCTTGAAGACCCTCTATTCTTAAGTCCTGAGGACAGACCTCCTTTTGTGGGTCCCAACCTCACGGTTGCTGTCAGGTGATTCAGCATGATTGTGGCACCAGAGGATACTGGTCAAAGACTGTACAGGTTGCATTGAACAGGCACTGATTGCCTGGCTCAGGTAGGTCCTGAAGCCTGAAATCCCTGCCTGCCCTCCTGGCCCTCTTTCTAGGAAGTCTGTAGCCAGGGGAGCTAGCCACCAAAAGAAACAACTGAGTGAGGGAAAAGCAGTTACACTGAAATTCCTCCCACAAAATTATAGCCCTCATCTGTCAGTGTGCTACCACTTAAGGATCTCTGTTCTGTGGCTCTCTTTATACTTTGGAGAAATTCATTAAATTGGTACTGCTTATAAAAGGCTCTTAATTTGATAGTGCAGATGTTTCCAAACTCAGGAGTACAAACTCTGCCTGGAACACTGTCCTCCTCCTACTGCTTGTGAAGATCCTGGAATTATCTCTTGCATTTTAACACTGTACTAGAAAATTGGCCAGCAGTAACCTGCTCACAGCTGAGATTGCAATGCACTCAATGCACTGCCTCTGCAGGCTCTGCAGACACACTGGGAGGAGAGGTTTGGCATTTCAGAGCTGGCATAATGTGGCTGGAAAATTACTGTGTTAGTTCTCCCTCCATAACACTTGTTGACATAGTTTTATTAGGTTGTGATAGACTACAGGGAAATATAGATCATAAACCTAACGTATACCAGACTACTGCCTGGTTCCTGAAAAGCATTAAAGTGTCACTTCGAGTGATGCTCTGGTTCAGATGAGTTCTTTGCAAGATTGAAAGCTCAGAAAGTTTTAAGATTTCTTTTTTAGAGAAAGAAAAAAAACTTCTTGCAGAAGCCGTTGCTTTTACTGTGTGAAGGTGGAAAATGATTTAAATTATTTCATGATGATCCAGCTGTAGAAAGAAGCATTACTACTTTTTTTTTAATTTATACATGATTGTCGTGTTCTTAAAATTCTCTCCATGACAAGTCCTTTGTAGTTCCTTAAACTGGTGAAGGTTTTATTATGCTGAATTTGACAGGTTAATGATCGAGTAGGAAAGCATTTGATGCTTGTAAGTGCATTTTCTGATGATACAAAATTAACTCTATCCTTTCTACAGCTAAAATCAGAAACTAAATCTAGAGTTTGGAGGTAGGGCAGAGATTGTAACAAGTAGGTACCAAGAAGACTGGCTGAGATTAGTGCTCCCTCCTCCACATGCCTGTTGCATTTAGGGTAGCAAAAGGAACATTAACCATCACGCTGAAGAGTCAATACCAAGGTAATAGGATTTTGGAGGAATACTCTGTGGGTTACTGTAGTGATAAATTGGTCTAATGTAGGATTTCTCAAAGTATCTCTCTGAAGCATCAGGATTAGAGTTTTGCCTGTCTGGCAGAGGTGGTTTGGGTGCTGGTTTGGGAGGCTGAGCCTGTGTGAACAGACTGCCACCCTTTTCTTTTTCAGGCATTAGCTTCCTCACTGGAACCACTATGGCAACTTGGTTTGAATGGGAACCTCCGTGATATGGGCAGTGTGGGACAGCATGATGAGGGAAGTAGCATGGAGAGCAATGCTGACATGTCACTAATAATAACACCAAAAGGCAGTAAAGCAGTAAGAAGAGTAAAGGCAGTTGGTCTAGGCTTTTGCTTATGATTTTGAGAGCAAAAGAACTCACAGCCTGTTTTCAGTCCTCGTGCTCTGTGTATATATTTTAATAACTTATGTTTTTCCTGTTTGAGCAGAGCAAAGCCTGGAGAACAAGCTGTTCTTCTGGAATCCTTTAGTTCATTTTTTCCCAGTAGATTCCAGTGGGAAATAAAATCAACAGCCTCTCCTCCTCTGAACAGTGACCCTCACTGTGTTTGTTAATACCTCTCAGTGCCTGTCTCCATCGAAACTCGGGATATAATTGCTCAACCAGAACATGCAGGGGAACAAGAACTACAATTTTCTGAGCTTTAAAAAAGTACATTAATTACATTTGATTCTGGCTGCCCAAAGTACATGCTTTACTGTAGGAGCAGCTCATTTGTTTAAACAGCTTTTAGAAATTTAACTTTTTATGCAGATAGAGTTTTAGCTCCTAAAAATACCTCATCAAAGCATCTTGATGAACCGGTGACAGCTACACACCTGAAAAATCGGAGTGTGTGGGCACAAATGCCACAAATTGATTTCCCTCTGGGGCCAGGAGAAAAAGGCAAATTTTTTTTAATATTCTAGTTGAATTTGCGTTTGACTTTCCTGTCACTTCATGCTGCTGGGTAAGTGACTGAGTCCTGCAGCACACAATCTGAGCACATTTCTAATGTGCATGCCTTGAAAATGCACTAAATGGTAGTAAATCAGGTGTTGAAGAGTAATTAAAAATGGGTTCTGTGATGCATGCAGTGAGAAAGGGAGGCAATAGCCAAAGAAAAGGCAGGAAGGACTGATTTACCAAAATAAATTTGGGAAGGGATCTGGTCTGATGAGATATGGTGAGTAAAAGGCCTACTAAAAGTGCTAAAATCCTGTTTGAATCTTAATCCTAGAGGTCTGGATTATAAATCCACTTTCTGTACACCTTGCCAAGTAGAGAAGGACTAGAACTATACTCAGGTGGGCAGAGGACAGTGTAGTTGAGGCCTGCAGGTCAGAGCAGACTGGGGTGGAAGGGGGAATATGTGTGAGGGAGAAGTTAATAGTGTCTTTAGAAGATAACCCCCCCTTTCAAAATGGTAAAAGTTAGTGGGGAGAATCTCAATGATAAAATAAATTCTGTTCTATGTGAATGAAGTAGTTGTGACAATGTCAGTATTTTGTGGATCTTATCACAAACCCATGGATGACGTGAGGTAAAATGTAGAGAGAATTCATCAAACGTTTGTTGTTTCTCTGAAGACCCATATAATAATCATACTGTGGAGGAAATGATAACACATTCTGGCAACACATCTGTTAATTATAAGCTGCTGCATGATGGAGATTCTTCTGCCCTCTTTTGAGACCTGATACGGTAGTCCTGTGGACCTGACCAGTGTCTCAGGTAAGAATAGCAGGAGTCCATGTCTAGGTAGCTGCACGTTCTTGCTGTCCTTGCTTGGGTTGTGCAGATGCAACAATAGCAGAATTTGGCCCTTCTCAAAAACTGGTGGGACTTTAGGATTTAATCCACGATCTGGAACAAGGCTGTTCTTGGCTCAGCAGGGCGTTTCTGTCAATCAGCTACTCTCCATGGGTGGAAGAGTAAAATCTGAAAGAGTTCAGTGGGACCAAAGGTATTTGTTTGCCTTGTGCTTGCTGGTGATGGATTATTGTATAAGGAACACTGGAGTACAGAAATAGAAACCTTACATACTTAGGTGAACAGAAATGTGGAGTACCTGTCTTTTAAATCATAAGATAGCATGAAAAAATGTGTGCTGTCTGATACAGCTGTTACAGGCAGAGCAGTTGAAAAAGGGACTTGATGGAACACTTAGTGGAGGAGATTTAACTGTAGCTGGGCTGAGGCAAATCTGCAGAGCTGGGGAAAGATTGAGATGCCACGGCATAGATGATTCACCTCCCCTGAGGGCATCGCACCTGCTGTTAATGAGGCGATTTTCAGTGTCAGGGGTCTTTGACTGCTTCCAGATGCTTTAGGGATCAGTGTACTTGAGCACGTTTTCCATCTGCATTCAGACCAAGGGCCAAACTTTTTTTCCCTGAAGTGGAAGCAGTTCCTGCCAGGTGCATCTTTTGTTCCTTTGCTGCTGGAGCTGATGTTTGGCACCCAAAGTGAGAAGCAGGAGCAGAGCTGAGAAGGCTTGCAAGGAGGTGCTTCATGATCAACCAAGTTGCTCTACTGTTCAGTGTCAGCTACAATGACTCCAATTCCAGTGGCTTTTATGATAGTATATAGAATGGTGGACTTAGAACAATGTACACTTTAGGTCTTTCTTTTCTGTACCCTTCCTCTCCCCCAAGAAATCACCCTGCTCACATTCCTTGAGCTAAAGAAAGGCATGGGAAGTAACTTTATGTTCCTGTTTCGATCTGCGATTCCCTTTCTTCTTGTAGATAGATAACGTCCAGCATTTTAATTCTTGTTTATAGGACTGGTGTGTGCATAGTTGGATGATATCTAGCATCTGACCCATCTGTAGTGGTAGGAAACAGTGGGGAAGGTAAATTTGTTCCTTGGAGTCCAGGTCCTGAATATTCAGTTGTATTCAAATACATATTGAAAGTCCAATAAAATATGGTGCTGATTTCTCTTTCAAAGTAGTTTCTCTTTCAAAGGAGCACAGCTTGTTCTGAAGTAATTAAACAGCCATTTGTAACATAGTTCTTCTTGATGTGTGCAGTGCTAATAATCAGATATAGCAATTTTACACTGTAAAAGTGATATTTTAAGGGCAAATTGAATCTCTGAACTTGGGCACTCATGCTCGGAAATGTGACACGTCGCCTACTGAGCCTTGTTTGAAGCGGGTTAAGACTTGCCTGTGAGCTGATGAATATTATTCAGTATTTCTGTGTTCACTGCATTCTCAATTCACTTCTCTGGTTTAAGGCAGTCTCAGGATAAATATAGTGTTTAATACTTGCATTCTCTGCCAGCAAGGGGTGGAAACACAGACCATTTGGTTCTTTGCAGATCTGCCAGGTGAAGGGACTATACGTGTAGTTTGTTATTGAGCCAAAGTTATTTTTGAGGCAGAAAAAACAGTGGGGAAAAAATATTGGTTTGATTTCAGGTTCTATAAGAAGGAAATATATAATCATTCCAGAAAGCTGTTTGTGCTTCGCTGTCTGTAACTTACCAGCCCTGGTCTTCATTCTGATCTCTTCTTCTCCATTTCCCTCTTCTGTCCTGTTTGGTTTGGGTTCTGCCTCTTCTGAGGTTCCACCACACTCTCCCTTCTCTCTCTCCTTTTTCTGAGTGTATATTTCAAAACTACAAAGACATCATGAATTTTTCAGTTAAACACGAATGCAACAAGCAATGCAACAAGATGGTAAACACCTGAGAAATTGCTGCCCAGGCTGTGGTAGCAACAAAAGCATCAAACAAACTTAGCAGTGGTTGGTACTGTTTGAGATGCCTGGCATTATGCCAACAGCTTAGCATCAGGTTGCTGGACTAGTTGGTTTTATCAGCTGATTTCTGCTACATATTTTTGAAATAGTTCCTTAAAGAGGACTAGGATTTGGAGGTTTTTTTTATTCACAGGCAGACAAGATACGTCTGAGTCAGTGCAGTTTGTGTTTCACATTCTCAGAGGACAGTTGGCTCCTTTTAAAGACTTCTGGGCCTCAGTGGATGAAGAAAGTCAGTGACAGAAATGAGATATATAAGTCTTGTTCTAGTCTGTTCTGTTTCTTCATTCTCTTGACTGTGCATTGCCTATCTGGAATTCTGACTATCCCCATCCTTTCCCTTTTTCTGCTGCATTACCAGTTCTCCAGCAGGATGTGCCAGCCATCACTGCCAAGGACCACCTGCTTTACCTTTGAAGAGATATCTCACATTTGCTTATGAGTGATTATCAGAGAGCACAAAGAAGTGTGTGATGAAATAATATCTTGGAGATATAATTAATCATTTTCTCCGGTTCTATCAGTCTTAAGTTGATACAGTTAAACTGATAAGAATAAAGAGCTGGCTCCAATATCTTTATCCTATCCAAAGCAGCTCAGGAGCTGCCTATTGGACCTAGGCTGACAAATGCTATCACATTACAGTAGCATGGCAAAGAACCACTCTATGATTTCAAGCCACAGTTGCGGATCTGATCACACACTGAAAGATTTTACACCATTTTATACCACTTTTTTTTTTTTTAAATGATTGTTATCTCTTGCTAAATTCTTCATTTGTGTGACTCTCACTTCTCATACATAAAGGCAATAACTGTACCTGTTTTTCAATAGATAGCAAAACCTCTCTCAGCTACGTTTTTCCTCTTTAAGCAATTATTTATTAAGTTATCTTCCACATTTGAAGTACTTTTCATAAACTCATTTTGCTTTGAAGTGTACTAATAAATCTCCGCATAATATAAGGACTGATTTGTGAAAGGCTTACTAGGCAAGGCCAAGTGCACAGGAACTGCATTCTTGGAAATATTATGGAATATATGACGAAATATTTAAGCACTAATGCAAGAGATAATGGTGACAAGGAAAGAAGATTGCAAGGCAATGTGTTTATTGTCAATATTGTCCACTTGAGGAAAAGTGTCTCTTTGGAATATATTAAGAGAAATCCCACACATAATATAAGAAAAACAATTACTGCTATTCAGTGGCCATTAAACTTCAACAGGATTGCGGTATCAGTTTTTGGTTATGACAATTTTTTAAGAGGCAAAGGGGAAATGAACTGCACAGTCCAAGAGGTCTCTTAAGTCCTGTCTTGTTGACATATTACAAAAAAATTCTGAAAATACTACTTCCTATTTTTTTCTGTCTGTACTCATCAGATTAGGTTACTTTAAATATTCATAATTTATTGTTTTTCAAAGTTCAATTCTGTGGTGTACAGTATCCTCTTGGGGGGGTTAGTAAGATATTTGGTCTATTTTAAGTTCACCTCAGAAAACCTGTTCAGCTGCATAATCTCTGGTAATGATCTTTGGGAGAATAAAAGTACATGCTCAATTACAGGCTCAAACTTTTCCACTAGCAACAGAAATTTGGATTTAGTTTCTTTATATCCTGCCCAATTCTCAGTTGACCCAGCTTATTTCAATTGTCAGAATTCAAAGACTCTTCCAAACTGTGCATCTGCAGCAAAGTGAGGTTGATTTGTTTGTTAAACAGTGCAATTTTTACAGTATTGTAATTCCAGTATTTTACTATATTCATCTTACACATCTGACAGTGAGAAAAAGCAGGTTCTTGTAAAAATATCCTTTGGCTGTAGCATATCTTGATTCGAGAATCCATCTTGCTGTCGTTTCTTAATGCTTACAGAAATTAATGATGCTGTCTTGTGGTATTGGACTTGGATAATGTTTCCAATACATAAACCTCCAAAGTTTACCTTGAAATGTTTTCCTTCAGATACTGCAAACCAACTAAAACTGTGCCTTGTGTGCTGTGAAAAGCCCATGTAATAGCAAGTGATCAAATTGTTGAAGCTGTTGGAAAAGAATGAGGTTCATCTTGGCTAATTTAAAAACAGTCATTTGGTTTGATCCTGGAATTGTGGCCATGAATTTGTGTGTGTTTGGGGGAAAGACAGAACTGGGGAGCTGAGAGGAACGCCCAGGGTGGATAATTCCAAGATTTACCATAAAAGAAGGCAGAATGAAAGACACATGGAGTGTGCAGTAGTGCAGCTCCAAAGGCACAGAGAAGAGGGGTTGTGCATGGTGAAATAAAGGCAGGCAAAGTTGTGCTGTGTAATTTGTATTATAAACAGAGCTGGTTGTAACCGCTGTCATTGAGTTGTCTTACACTTGTCTTTATAAACAGTTCTGAAGAGTCTTTTAGAGCTTCTCCATAAAATCTTTATTGTATTGCTGTGGACCTTTGAAATTCAGTATGACGAAGCTGAAGGCCAGGGAATGTGCCTTCAAGCTGATCATTGTGCTCGGTTAAAATTTGGTCAGGAATTTGCCTCCTGAGTTGTTGTGTTGTTGAAACCAAATCTGTTTAGAGATCAGTATTCTCAGCTGCTCAAGCAGCCAGACCGTGAGATAACGATAACACATCTCAGACTTGTGTGCAACCTCTCTCATGCAGGAGTAAGCCTAGTTTACTGTAACAGCTGGCAAAACCACACACCAGCCTTGAAAGGAGAGGATTCAGTTGTGATCCAGCCAGACCCTTATAGATTGACTTGAGTGTTAGTGGTGGCTGGGCACAATCTTTGCTGTCTGCTATGAATGCTGCTCCTCCACCTCATCTGGTACAAGCCACTGCTTCAGTTCAAGAGTTCAAACTTTGCTGGTGGTGCTTGGCAAGTTTTGTTTATTAAAATGTATGGTGGGATAGGGATGTTAATAGGGAAGAGTGGAGCTTGTGGGCAAACTGCCTCAGCTTGATTTGAAATCTAACAACAGAAAAAGAAAGGATGTCTTTAAATCAAAACCAAAATACCCATCTGTATTCCATTCTTTCTTCAATTTTACATTTCTTCCCACACAAACAAACAAAACCAGCCTAACTCACCATCTCCCAAAAGCACACATTCTAAATGCTTGGGAAATAGCAATTTTTATATCTTACAGACCTTATTTAGGGCACTCATTTCTTCCTGCTGAGCAATTGGAGAACGTTCTTTTTTCCCAGATAAATAAGACTTTCATGTAACTACATAAATATTTTTGTTTTGCCAGTGACCTGGAGGTGACGCCTGTGCTTAAAAATGACGATGGAAGATAAAAGGTGATGCCTGTATCTGAATCCAGAGCTTCCAGAAATATTCCCAGGAACACTAAGGACTGGGGTTCACTGTGATGGGAGGAAGCAGATGGGTGTTCATCGTCATGATTTTGCTTATTTAGTGCAGACATTTTCCCTCGTAGCCATTGAATGTAACCACAGGTCTTGGGAACGTGCTTCTCTGTGAAGTGTGTTTGCTGGCAGTGGGTAAGATGTTGGGAAAGGCAGAGCACCCCTTGACAGGAGGATGGGAAGGTGGTGGAAGTGGTGAGGGTGACTGTGAAGAACTGGGATCCTGCAGGACAGGCTTCAGAGGTCCCTTCTGCTGAGGTCACATGGTTGGTATGGCTGCCAGCCACAACCCCTTCCAAAGGGAAAGTAAACAAAACCTTGCTCCCATCTCAAATCGGCTTATTGTTTGCTTGTTGAGCTAGTTGGTGTTTATTAAATGGAATTTCATGTGTAATTCACTGTAGTGGACTAATACTAAGAAAGCCTGGTAGAAAAACTAAGCATTTTTCTTCCTTCCTTCCTTCACATCCTTTCCATTAGATAGGGAAGGAAATAAGTTATAAAAGATGAATCAAGCATATTCCTTGACCTTTCTCCTCCTTGGTTACATCTTCCTTTAGCTTCAGAGGCATTGTGGAGACTCTGGATAATCAGACATCTTAATCCAACTTCTATTCAATTACAATGTTTTCTATTAACCCCTATTGTATCTTCTTATCTGAACAGCTTCTCCTGCCTTGGGAGCACTGGAACAAGTGGGACTGGCATGAAAACAACTCATATTCAAATGTGATTATGATCATTTGCAGAACAACTGATTTTGCTGGAATATCAGAGCTTTGCTTAGTTTCCTTAACTAAAGTAATTGTCTAAGTTGCCTAAGCTATCATGCATCTGGGCAAATTTTGTACAAAATTATCTTGACATATTTTGTGTGAGGAGATGTTTACCCAAAAACAGCTGTGAGTCATGCACAGAAAGTTTAGGAGCTTTCATCCACTTCCATGTCCTCAAAGAGATGTACCTAATGTTTGAAGTCCTGATTGAAGAGCTTTTATTTCAGTAAGATCGTATTTGGTTGCTGAAATCTTTGTCACAGAGGTACCTCTGTGGGTCAGAAGTAAACACACTTTCAGCGAGATGAATCCACTCGTGGTACAATGCATTTTCACTTGGTCAGGTTAAGTGAGCTGGAGTGTTAAAAAGTTAAAAATACTGCACAGTATTGCTCTTGAGATCTCTATCAATCCCAGCCCTCTATTTCTATCACCTTCTTCCTTCTGGAGGCTGCCACAGCAGATCTGAAACAGGCCAAACGTGCAGCTTGTGCTCAGCTATGTGTGCTGAGGAGAAGCATCTGGCTGGTGTTCCATCTCTTAAGGTAACAAGCCATCAGATTTGAAGGAGGCAGCCTTGGTGCAAAGACTTAGGTGATAATTTAGTTATTAAAGCAGAGATTTAATTGTTAACAGGAGATGGGAAAGGGGACCTCTCTGTTTTAGTGGAAGGAGCCACCCTCTGAGTTATTTCAGGGTCTCGCTCTTGCCTCCAAGGGCCACAGGGTGTTCTTCCTGGAGTGGCAGCTTCCCACATTACTGTCTCTCCCTCTTAACCATGGGCTGTCAGCTTGCTTATCCAATTCACCATCCAGGATCCTCATGTGAAACCCAAGCTATGCTGAATCATAGCTCATAAAGCATGTTAAATGTGGAGACAAAGGGAAACTTGGTCACCACAGAGATTCGGTGGTGGTGGATGATAGACATGGGAATCTTCTTCCCTACTGTTTTATTGCTGGTGAAGGGCAGCACTTCCTCCCCACCAGGATGTGCCACCATGCAGAGGACGCTTTGCTGGGATCGTGACAGAGTTCCAGGAAAATTTAGACATGGAAATAGTTCTTACAGCTGATGTTACACCAAGATTTGCTTAGGACGGTACATTCTCCTCTCCTTAATCTTATCGGTCAGTGATGAAAGAAAATAGGAGCACATTGAAATCCCAGCAGAAAAATTAAGTAATAAAACAGTGACAAGGAAGCAGAATTTATCTGTTTGATGTAGGATTTTTTCCTCTTGAGCAGCTTTCTAAAAATACATCTGTGTTGGTAATGTTTTGTTCTTTAATAAAAACAGGATTCAAAGCTTTAATTATTTAGCAGAGATTTAGGGAAGCATTTAAACTTTCGGTGCACTACTCACGTGTGTAAAGTGCACTTAGAGAAGCCTTTGGAAGGAGTGGCTGTAACTGGTGTTGTGTTCTGCTAAAGATCCAGGCAATGGTTGCTGTACAGCAGAACAGAGGGACAGCACAACTTCAGAAAGTTTGTTCTTAGGCTCTGGTTTATTTACGTTGTCTCTCAGTGCTCAGTAAAAGTGCTTCTCACATTTAAAATTGAAACCTTCTCTACTGGCCAAACACCGGGAGAAGACCATGTGACTTGAACAGTTTAATTATCTTTCTAGCATAATCTACAAGTTTTCACTATCTTAGTACTCTGCTGGTTGTAGCTCTGGGAAATGAAAGATGTTGTATATACAGCACAAATACATGAGTAATTTGATCTTGGAGCCAGCTGATGTTGTCTTTTGTTTTAATTTTCATTATGCCTTTGGCTGTGTAGCTGCTCCAATTTCTTTATTAGACAGTAGCATATAAAGAGGCAATAGAGGGTTAATTGCTGTTCAGGGAAAGTGTTTTAAAACCAACACCAGCTATACCTTCTAACAACAACCCTTTTTTACAGTGTTTGTGCTTTTCATCTTTCGAATTTTTCCATACTTTCAATTCGTGATTGCATGTACAGATGTGGTAGAAATATCTTGCATAGTTAGAGCCTTTGTAGTCATCATATTTTTGTTCTTACGTTGTTTCAGGTAAGCATTCAAGATTTGGTGATAATTTTTCAAGATTAAGAAAAAGAACTCTCAAAAGAACAGCTAATGTCAGTGTCTGCCCCTGCAGTTAATTATTGGACCAGTTTGCCAGTTCAATATACAACCACTATGAAATGTAGTGTAGAAAGTCAGTTGTTATCTGCTTTTAACCTGGCTGTTGCACAGATGATCACTTCAATAAAGAAATTGTCACTGGACGAGTGTCATGAGAACTGAGAAGCAGGGACAGAGCAGTGTCACACTCTGGAAATAAGGGATACATGGTTTGCTGTAGATTGTTTTGCATGACTTTTGATTCTCTGGGTTTGTGCTTTATTTCTCCTTTTGACAGTTTTACAAGCCCACAGTAAAAACTTCAAAGGCAATTGTTTTCAAAATGGAACTTCATAAAAATGTAAACCAAATATTTTGATTTCAGTGACAAATAATAGGAAAACAGAATAGTGATGAGTGATGTTGGAAACTAAAGGGAGTAGCCTAATGCTGTGATCTCAGAGCAGAAATAACTCTGATCCTCCACAAGAGAAGTGGGCCAGGGCAGAGTCACATGGCAAAACCCAGAAGCTGTGGCTTTTATAATAAACAGTGATATTGCAAGGAATATGGTCCACCTTCCCCTGTCAGTAGCCAGCCTTGCTTGCTCTGGCAGAGGTAGGGAACTCACAAAATATGTCTCGATGCTATTTCTCCTAAGCAACTTGTTGTCTCTTAATTACATATTGAATAGCATCTGGTGTTTGACGAATTATCGAATAGAAGCACAGCAGGCAGAAGTGTTGCAATATTGATGCAAGCTGATACTTTTTGTGCTTGGGGGGGTCTGGAGGCTCTTCCCTGAACCGAGCCCATGCTGCTTCTTCCTCAGCCTGGCCCGAGGTGCCCAAAACATCAATTTTGTAACAATAACGTCAGGCCAAATATAGCTCTCAATTTTGATTTTGTAATACCAGGTTTTCATAACTCCTAGAACACGTGGAACTAAACTGTTTCCATCTCTTTTTCCCCTTCAGTCGCTGAGGGAAAAAATACTGAAAACGGTTTCCTGCGGGAGATTCAACAAAAGCGTTGCAGTTCTCTGTTTGTGCCGTGAAATCAAAGCAACTACAAACTGTCTGGCCTGTTTTGTTGTCTGAGATTGAGTGATCTCTTATTTCAGTGGAACTAAGGAGTCACAGTGGTTTTTGAAAAGCCCTCATAGTACATAGCTTTTCCTTAGGTACTGAATCACCTTTAAAGAACTCTGCCTTTCTAACCCCAGGAGAACAGCATTTCTCTGCCTCACACAGGTGATGTAAGAGTAAATGTGTTAATTTATGAAATACTCACATGTGGCAATACTGCAGGCAGGTCTAATAGCTTATGCAGCAGCTATATGTAGGTTAAATGATCTTTTATAAACTATTATTTTCCAAAATCAGAAGGGTAGGAGTCTTCTTACTCTAAATCTCTAGCTAGGCAGGGGAGGGAAATCAACTACAAAACAGACCATTATATCTCTCCACTGCCTTGAACAGATCTTCAAGCACAGATTGTCTGAAATAGCTGCCATAATATGTTTTTACTTTTCAGGCCATGGAGCTTAGGGAATCAGTTTTTTAGTATCTACATCATCTCTTTCCTCCCGGGACTGAAGCTGGTTACCATAGCAAAATGGCAAAGAAGCTGCTAAGCAAGTAGTACCATTTGGCAAACAGGATATAAATTTATTTTATTAAGAGAGAGGACTGTGAAAAAAAACCCTTAGTGTGTTGTTAGATTTATTTTATTTTCTTTTTTGCTTTATTGTATTTTAAAATTCCTGCGTAGAAAATGATTGTGAACATATATTGAACAAAATGCTCCTGCTCACTAACAAGTGTGGCTGCAAATAGTGGGGGCTTCAGTTTTAAATCTCTGCAGATCTTTGATACTTTCGTAGAAAAGTTACACAGTAACACAGAAATCACATCCTAATTTCACTCCTTATGTTCTAGTGTGTTGCAAAGATGCCATATTGTGAGTTAAATGGGCATGTGCCCATATTGACAGAATAAATACAGTTACCTGTCCCCTGCTACTGAAAAATTACATTGCAATATAGCTTTAGTTCCCACTTGATGAAACCTGGTCATTCAAATCTCTCTTGTAAGTCACTCTGCAAAGTCCCTTGGGTTTGTGTAAAGTGATGTCAGCGAGTGTGCAAAAGTTACTGCTTTGTGTTCCAAAAATGTCATTAATGTCAAGTCTGCTGATGTTTTTTGTCCTCCCCATTGACAATGCTGGTCACTGTACAACGTGAGTCGTGTGCCGTGAACAGTATGGCTTGGCTGTTTGAGGCATCATCACAGCAACTGTGCCTTTGTGGGTGGACTCCACTCTGGGGGACTTTTTGTTGGCAAAATAACAATTTGTTGGGATGGACCAAAGAAGAGCTTGTTTTTAGGACTGAAATGTTCCTCTTTTCTGTTGGGTTAACTCTTGATATGTTGCCTGGCATCTAAACCACCTGTTGTCTGCTGGGTTTGGTGCAAGACTTGAGTTACTGTTTGGGGGAATTTCTTTTGGGTTTTTGGTCGTGACTGTAAGTGAAATGAAGTCTCAGAGTCTTGGGATTGAAGCACAAAACTGCACATTTCCCTTTCCCCTGTGCTCAGAGTATTCACCTCAAGAGTCAGGGTTCAGGTCTGAAGTATGGTGAGAGCTCATTCTGTGTCTGAAGGGAAGTCAGGGTTGTTACCACCACTGCCCACACCCAGTCCTCCAACTTACATGATCATTTGGTTTGCCTTGGTGAAGAGAGGACATCCTTTGATACTTTGCCATGCATGCTACGGGGTTCTCTTTGCAAAATTCTTGAAAGTTTCATGATCTTATACAAGGCTACAGAGTATCACAGACAAGCTTATTGCTGGGTTTTACTGAAGGCCTAGAAGTGAATGCAAATCTCCCCATTCCAGGAAACAAATGTTGATATCTTAACTATTCTGGAAGGAAGCTCTTTAACAGGCATAGATCTATAGACAGATATGCACTTTCCTGCTGTTTTATATGCCCTGTCAAATTTTCTTCTTACTGCACATTTGTATAGCTCCAGTTGAGACAATCTGGATGTCTTGCTGTAATCTGGGCATGCAAAAAATGCGGTTTAGTTTTAACCCCTCTGAGCCCGAATTAACCATATGGAAATTGCAGAAGTGCTGTTCACTGGCTGAGAGGCTCAATCAGTTCATCCATAGAACGGGAATCGAGTAAGGAAAACCCTCTTTTGTCTCCCTTTTTAAGATGTTTCTTCACTGTAATACACACCAGTACGTTTTTTGGGTTTTTTCTAAGGGGGGGGATTTTTCATCTTTAAAAATTATCACTATCAGCCAAATAATGCCAGCAAATGCCATGGACTCAGCACTGGGTTAGAGTAACTGGGCAGGATCTGAATGGTGGTTGACTGAACAGCTTGGGGGAAGAGAGATGGAGGACCTTGGATCTGTTAGGATTCAGCTAGTCTTAGAAAGAGCTGAGTGAGAATATAATTGTGAAAGACATGTGTGAGTTTAGGAACAGGACTTATTTCACATCCATGTGTGTGACCTGCATCTCCACATGCCCCATCTCTGTGTGAACTGTGGGCTCTGGGTGGAGGGAGTGATCTGTAGGAGTTGAGAATAATTTCCTCCCTGAATGCAGTTATCTGCAAATACAGAAAGCTGCCATTGGTGATAATCACCTGTGGGTGTCTGTAATGGGCAGGTTATCGTACTGTAGTGTGGTACCCAAGTGTGGGAACTCTCTGTGGGGATGTAGCCCAAAATGCAGCACTTGGATTCAGGAGCTTGTTGAGTTGGAGTGTTGCCATCTACTGGCAGCCACCCACAGAGAGAAGCCCCTCATCTGGCTATAGTTTAAGGTGTTGCTTATTTTGAGCTGAAAGATGATTTTTCTGCCTAAATCCTGTTTCAAGTCAGAGTTGTTAATAAAACAGTTGTCACTGTCCTTAGCACGTTGCTGTAGCCCAAGAGTTAGAGTAATCCCAGCTGGAATTTTTGGAGAGGTTGTTACTCTTGGGCTGTGGGTCCATATTTGAGATGGGGGTGGCTCCTCTCTCCTGCACAATGTTGGTTTGGGGAGTCCTGAGCACCTCTGTGAGCTCAGAACTTGAGGGGTGCTCTGCAGCTCTCCTGCCCTTCAGAGCCTGGCTCTGCATTTTCAGGGAATGGACTGGTCTGGAAACTACTTTTTTTATTCTGCAAGTAAAAAAGCAATAAAGGCAAAGGATATATTTGGAGTCATTAGGGAATAGACAAAGATCTGTGTTATTAAGAATCTTGCAGGTCTGACAGTCGTTCCCCCTAGAAGAGATGAGAGGTGTGTCAAATAAATCTGCGCTCAAAGGGAGTTCCAATGCAGCCTGTGTGAGTCAAAAAGCTGTACAGTGACTGACCTCTGTCAAGGGAAGGGTTTACATCATGTCATCAGAAGTGGTTTTGAACATTGCGCTTCAACCAAATGCCACCAACAGGCAGGATTTTTTTTTTCCCCCTTTTTATTAAAAAGTAGTTGGGAAAGAAAAGATTGCAACACAAGTTTTCAGCAAAAGTTATGTGACTGCTTCTTTACTAAACACAACCCACATGGGAGTAGAAGAGTGATCTAGCTTTTCCTTCATGCTTGTCCAGCCAAAATACGCTTCAGATTTAACGCTTCTTTCTGTAGTCATGTTCACAGAAATGCAAAAAGCTTATTTTTTATCTAGTACATTAAAATTTTGAATTGGAACTAGATTTAAAAAAAAACACTTCAGTTGCTCTTAAACCTTGTGAATACCAATGCTTTATCTTCAGTATTTTAAGCACTATTTCAAAATAACGGTTTAATGTACCTTTGATATGTTTTTGAGCCAGATACACAGGTAGGTACACAGACATGGAAATATTTGTGTGCCTCTGTCGGATGTGTCTGCACAAGTCATAGCTAACTTTGAGTGGCAGAGCAATGATGCACTTTTAGATAGATTTGTGTCACAGTAGTTCCAAGATAATGGATAAATAAAAGCAAGATTACAGAATTATCAGAGAAATTGTATTTCTTATTAGTGAAGTAATACACGGAGTTAAGAACATATATTTGAAGTCATATATGGACATTTTATGTTTAAAAACTGGAGAGGTAAAATACACTGGAATTAAGAGCTTGAAATTTAAATGTGTCTTGGATTAAGGAGTCATGGAAAGGGCTGGGTCTGGCTCGTGCTTTGTTACCAATGGCAGTTTTCCAAAATGTAACCAAGTATTTTTCTCTCTCCTCTTTTTTTGTTACAGCTCGTCTCCAATGTTCTCATCTTCTCCTGTACAAACATTGTAGGCGTGTGTACCCACTACCCAGCAGAGGTGTCCCAAAGACAGGCTTTCCAGGAGACCAGGGAATGCATACAAGCCAGGCTGCATTCTCAGAGGGAAAACCAGCAGCAGGTAAGAGCAGCAATCGGAAATAAAAAATGAAGTTGTTGAAACAGAATTAGCATGCAAATTGTTCCTGCAGGATGGGATTTGCAGGCTTCTTGCTTCATGAGTAATCCAAGCAAGAATAGGTTGATGATGGAGGACAGGGTTTTTAAAGGTTTGAAAGAGAGCTCAGGGGGTGTAGTTGTTCCCCAATACCCTGATGGACTTTTCCAGAGACACCAACATATCCTGTGGTATGGGCTCTGTGGGTTAAAATTACACAGTACGTAGACAGTCTGCATAGTGGTTTTGTACCTGTCATTGATGACATGTTGAATGCAGATGTAACACACAGGCTTTGGACTGACCCTCTTTGTAAGGTCAAAACATGGTGTGATTGTCAGCACAACCAGGTAGCTGTAAGTCAGGTTTCAGAAGCAAAACGTACAAATTGGTCCACAGAACATGGCTCCAAAGAGAATCCTCTTCCTGCCTTTCCCAAAGGTTCCTATCTGCTTACATATGTTATTGGCCTCAAATGAATTGTATTTGTTCAAAAAGTAAGATTCATCACCAACTTCATCTTTTTTTTTTTGCTGTAGAAAGACCTCTGACTGCCAGCATATACCTTAGTCATCAAGGGTACTGAATGTATCTGCTCCCCTAAATAATTCGAGGGTTCTCACAATGAATCTCTTGTGCCCTTGGAATTAGACACAAAGGACATTGTGGGGCAGCGTAACTATTGCCTTGCTAACACACATCTCTGCCCTGCAGTACATCTCATAGTGGTCTGTCCAGTGCAATTTAAAATGAATTATGAAATGGGGCTTCCACTCATCCCTTGGGAGATATCTCAGAGCTTGGTTGTCAGAGGGAGAGGTCAGGGGAATGAATCAGCTGGAGAGTCTTTGAATCTCTGTGGCAATGCAGCTTAATTTTCCTTCATATCTCAGCCCATCTGTATCTATGGATTTGACTTTTAGCAGTGTTTTATGAGGTACCTCTGGCTGATACACTTGCTGTTCAATCCTTACTGCAAAATAACATGTACACATGCTTTATTTTGGTGGTTTATGTATGAAAGCGAGATTCACACTCGAGACTCCTTTTTCCTTTGCAACGAGTGTAGTCTCAGAAAGATGAAATGAGCAGCCACTCCTCCTTCCACACCTTGAAATGGAGGAAAGGATTGAGCTGAGAGAATATGCCATTTTACTTGTTGATTACAGCTCTGTCCTCCCTGAGGACACAGAGGCTGAGAGCCTGCCTTGGCAGCATGGCTCAATTGCTTGGGCTATTCCGGATTTAGGAGCTTCTGTCTCAGAAGTAGTTCCTGAGAACTGGCAAATGCTCTCACTTAATGCTTTTTCCTTCCCTCCTTCCCCAGACAGTACTGTGCCATACAAAAGACAGCCAGCATGTCAGAAAAACATGGGTCAAATCCAGTCACTGACAAGTGCCCTCCAGTTCTTCCAGCAGTAACTGCAGGTCCTGGCAGCTGGGACTCCTAATGAGATTATTTGCTGCGACAGCCTCACTGACATTAATCTCCAGGTTCAGTTCAGATGCATCCCTGTGCATAATGCATTGAGATAATCATGAGGTGACAGAGACACCAGTAAGGGCAGCCCAGCCCATACCTGGGAGAGCCAGTCTCCAAACAGGGGTGGGGGGAAAACACCACTGCACAGCCCAACACTGTTATAGTTGCTTGTCTTTTTTTGGAGACCTGATGGTGCTCCTGTGTGCTGTTCTCTACTAAAGGCAGGCAGATTTTCTCAGGCAATTGAATGTGTACTTTCCTTTATTAAGCACCTACCAGCACCTGAAATTAGCCAGAATGTAAAGAAAATATTCAGAATGTCCAGTGCAGAAGAGAGATGACTTGTGATTTCATTACCTGGGATAACCTAAGGCACAGCCATAACAGGAGTCACTGTTGCTTGCCCAGAGTTCTCCACAGTCTGTAGTGAGCAAAAAGTTAGCATTTGGGTAAGAGATGGGTTATTGGGACTGCCCAGTCTTACTTCTAGCATTGCTTGTCTTTTGTCTCTGTAAAGTTATCTGCATTTTTTCATGTCTGCATCACTTTTGGTAAGAAGTAACTGTTACTAAACCTGAAGACAAATGTACTAAATATTTGTAGTGATTTGAGGTCATCCTGAGAGAGTATGACATAAATAGTTAAAATTCCTGTGTAGTGCAGAGCTGTTGTAGGGCTGTGTGTGCCCATGTACACATATATCTATGTGTATGTGTGTAAACAGAGTGGATCTGTGTTGGACTCTTTCATCTGTGCCTGTTCTAGAGACTACTGCTCGTTGGGATGCATATGTTTAATGTATAATTCAGTAGAACTATACTTGCATGTTATTTTGAAGTGAGAGTTATATATGAATTTGCTCTTGCTTTTTTATCAAGTCAGAATGCTACCTTGTTAGACTTATGAAACAGCAACCCTAGTCACCTCACTGGTGCATAATTGATTTTACAGCGAGGGCTGCTGTACTTTCTAGTCATTGTACCAAAATTAAAATTGTACTCTAGTGGAGACTTTAATTTCTGTGCTCCATTTGAAATAAAACAGGGATTTTGCTGTTTTGAAGGTCTTGTAACGCAGCTTGTGCTTTACAAATTCTATAGCCTTCTCAAGTTAGCTTCAGAGCTTATTTTCAGTGATTGTGATGCTCCAAACAAACAGAATAAAGATAATGCTCAGCTCTGTAACATGCTCAGCTTCTGAATCAGTCACTGCATGAAGGGATGTTGTGCTACATGCATTTGTTTCACCTGATAAGCCTATCTTATTCCCTGATTATTAGTTCAGAGCGGTGTTAGTTCAGCTCCTGGAGATCTCAAGTGTCTTAAAAGTATTGGTGATTTAATCTAGCAAGTGCCTACGGTGTCAGGAAGAACAGGGGTGGGGCTGTCAAGTAAAAGTTACTCAGAAATGTGTGCAAAAATCTCTGGGAGTACTAGTAACAGGCTCTCCTGAATGTGCCCATGTTTTGAAAGTAACTAAACCCTCCATGTTCATGCGCCTACAAGGAATGTTCCAAACCTGTGGGTGCCCCTGAACCTCCCATAAAGCTCCGAGTTATTTAGAGGATGTGTAAAATCACACATAAAATAGCAGCTTTCACACATTTGAGAATGCCTATTAGACTATGCAAATGACTGCAGAGTATACACCATTTACTCTGGAAAGCGTACAAATGTGTTGTGCTTTTGTGCTCAAGGAGTGTGCTAATAGCTGACAGAAGCCTAAGGACACGTGCATGATTCATGATCTTCTTGGGAAAAAAAAGCAGTGGATATGTAAGTGTTAGCTCCTGCAGCAAGCTAGTGAAGGTGAGAGTACTTTGGGGGAAAAAAAGGTATCTTATCAGGGCTGCTGCAGTTTTGAGCAGAGATAGAAATCCCTCCCCACATATTCTGTGTTATTACTGTCTCTTCAGAGACTGGAGGCAAAAATCAATCTTTTTAAGGTACACATTGAGGGGGAAAAATAAGGAAATACTCGGCAGTGCTGCAGACTATAAAATGTCTCTGGTGCATGCTGAGCACATTTTCAGTGAATTCATCTTCCTCTGGTTCCCCCAGGGTTCCTCTCTCTCCTTAGAGGAAGAAATAAATGGGGAATTTTCAGTTAAAACTAGGAATTAGAAACCAGAAACGTGCCTATAACTGTAGTATGGGCAAGTGTTTGGGGGGTGTGAGTAATTAGGACAGGACTGCTGACCCCTCTGAGTCAGGGCTGCTTTGAGCCCTGCTCTCCCTGTGCTGCTGAGAATTAATGAGCTGTTAGATAAGGTTAGGGACCTTGGTCTGCACCACTTTCTGTCTGTGTCCTCAGCAAGGAAGGCCCTTTTCTTCCTTCTGTTCACTGCAGATAAAGAAAAATAAAGACAAGAATGGCACAAGCTTTTGGGATTCCTCAGCTATTCCAGAGCACTGCCTGCAGGTTGGACCACAGTGGAGCTGATCCCAAAGGAGATGCTCCCCACCTTCTTAAGCCATAGCAAAAACTTCTTTTGAACTGCAAGGGGTGTGACTGAGAACAGAATGAAGCTCTGGGCAGAATTCTTAGGTGTGATTCCTGAAATACACAAATGCATCCCTGGGGCACAAATTGCCTGGAGATTTAAATTCTTTAACTTCTGCGTGAAATATGCACCAAATTCAGAATAACAATAAGCACTTGGTTTTGTGTGAGTTTTTAGGAAAATTACCGAAGTCATAATTTTGTCATGTGACTAATTTTTACAGTCTGTACGAAACAAATTGCAAAATAATGTTAAAAAGGTCACACTAAAGTTATTATCAGTAAATAAAAGTGCCAGGTGAGAGGCAAAGGAGAGCCACAAGTTGTTGATGACAGGGGTGGTTATTGACAATACTCTTGCAGGTGACTGGTTGGGTTTATAGGTCTTCATGCAATTAGGCACTAATAGCAATTTAAAGTGTAGAAGTAGAACACTGCTTTGTAGAGTTGGGCTAACTGTTCGTGGTGGTTTTATCAGGACATTCCTATGACTTTTTAGCTGCTAAGAGCAGGTTCGTGCCTGCTGGGGTAATGTGCTTAGATGATTAGATAAGCAAGGAAGGAATTTTAAATGGTGCCCAAGGGTGTTGGGGTATCATTCCTCTGGTGTTAGGTGAAGAACTTCACGGTGGTGTGCAGAGGCTGTGTGGGAGGTCAGACAATATCGTTTATCAGAGTCCTTCCAAGAATGGTGCACAGACACTTTTTGAGTTGCATGGTTCCTTCATGTGCAAGAACTTACAACCATGAAGGGTAAGCTCAGTGCATCTGGAATGAAGAACAGTAATTTTTCTTCTAAAATCCTTCAGTTCTTGTTGTGGGGTTGGGACAAAATTGCATATGACTGGTTAGGTGATCAGTTGTTGGGTTTATGGAGGCCATTTTGCTTGGTTGGACCCATCTCCCACCAAACTGATGACTCACTTCTCCCCAGTAAGCAACAAAGTGTGTTTGTTAACTGGGCAGCAGGTGTTTTAATTGGTTCATCTGTCTGACTCCACAGGAGCGTCTCCTGCTCTCTGTACTTCCTCGACATGTTGCCATGGAGATGAAAGCTGACATTAATGCCAAACAGGAAGACATGATGTTTCATAAGATCTACATCCAGAAGCATGACAATGTCAGGTAAGAACAGCAGCCCACCTCCCAGCCATGGAGGGGGAGGGACCCCCTCCCAGTGCTTGGCACTCAACACCCAGGGATGAAGATGACAGTGACACATAAACCAGAATAAGTGTCAAGACTCTAAAACGTCCTGAGTTGACTTTTGAAAGTTTGTTTATAGGATGGTAGTAGGATTGCCACATTCCTGCAATGTCTTCCTTTGAGAAGCATCTTTAACTGATCTTTTTTGTTAAATTTTCCTTTTCTTTGTCCTTTTCTGCAGTGAGTATTGGTTTTGAGAAGGTGATATATTTGGGTTCAGTTATTTTTTGACAGTTACAGACATGCTTCTGATAAGAGCTGATGGAATGCTTAGTTAAAGATTGGGAACACTTTCCACAGGATCAATTGCAGGTCACACCTAAGGTTAGGATCTTCTGGAGTGGTTTCTGCCAGTTTGGAATTACAAACAGAGAGTCTGTTAGTGACAGCCTCTGGCACCTGCTCAGTCACCCAGCAATGTGCTGCTCCTTGGTCTGCCTGGATGAGAAGAACAATTTGATATCCAATCTCTGGCAAGCCATGCAAAATCAAACCCAGTTCGTGCTGCTGGGGTAGTCCAGCCCCAGGAGCTTTTGAATATCAGCTGGTTCCCACTGTCCAGTTTGCCAGGGAAGAGGCAATAAAGTAGTACTTTAGTGGCTTGATAGCTTTATAGGCTGCAGTTACGAAGTTTACTTAATCTTGTTGCTTTTTACTTCTGCTGTTGAACCTGATCTCTTTGGGGATCACTTATATCTCAGCTAAACCGGGTCCTGGAACTGTGTAACAGCTCTGTCAGTCTACAATACTTCTGGTGAGACACAGAAGCTGGGGATAGAGGACTTCCCTTCCTCCCTTCTCCATCTCCCCTTCCAACAAGAGTTTTTCCTGTAAACTCCTTGTGTAGCCCTTCTCTCTTACATAGCTTTAGTATGTTGGTGAACTGTATTTTCTGATACACGGTGCTCAACAAATAAAAGTGATTTTCTTACCTCTCTAACATACTGCACCCTCCAATAGTTGATGTGGAGAAATCCTCATAAAATTCTGATGTATGTGAAGACATTGCCTTAGGATTGAGGACAGCAGGGAGAGGTAATGCATGAGGAGAAAATTGAGAGGTTGCTCACTGTTGAATGTCAACTCTGATAAAAAACTCACTGAAATCAGGGCAACTCTGTGTGGTTCAGTACTGAAGATAAAAACATTATTAGAAACCAAAGACAATAATGGTTCAGTGATGAAAAATAATATATATATGGTGATGAAGGGGAGGAGAAGAGGCCATCCAGAGTGCCCTCAGCAGACTGCATGCTACACTAGATTAAGTTTTGTGTCTTCACATTAATTTTCTCTTTAATAGCACTGAGCTTGTTCAAGGTGTGTAAATTTGTGTGGATGCCAATTGTGAATTACTTTTTTCCAGTACCCAAAGGTCAACTTGACATTCAAACTGAGTGTGATTCATCAGATACAGCATGAGACTAGTCATAACATGAGACCACGGTTATTATAGTCTTTCACATCAATTTCTGTATGTCCATTTACAGGTTTCAAAGTTGTTCAGTACAGTCAAAGTTTAGTAAAGGTGATTATCTCTTTAGGGTGATGCTGATTTAAAATGTTAATTATATGATTTAGATAAACAAAAATTGAATAAACAATAATGAACTAGTTTTACAAATGAAAAATTTTAAAAGGAGAGGGGATTCTGATGAAACAGTTGTGTTTGGAGAACATAACCCAAAGATAATGGCTGGTATGGAGACATGGAGGTCTCAACAGATGCAACAGAAAGTGGCACGTTGTCCAGAGTATGGAAAGAGAAAAGAGTTTGCTCTGATTGTCAGTTGTGGCTGTGGTGTAACCTGGCAGGTGAAACACGTGTGCATAAATGGGTACATGCACCAATCAGCTCCTTGGATTGTCCTGGTGGGTAGCTAACAGGACTCCTGCAAACATTCAATTTTCACATCTCACATATTTATTGAATAATATAAACATTTATGTAATGGATTCACTTCTGTGAACTGAAAGTAATTTTAACTTTGTTCCTCATGGCAGTGAATGTGTAGGAATCAGGCCCCTGAAGGTGCTGACTATCTCCAGTGCAAAGGGATGCTAAGGTTTCAAGAGATCTTGCAAAGGGAAACAACTTGAATGGTGTCTTCCTCAAAGTGTGGGCTTTGTTGTGTGTGAGGTCCTAAATCAAGGCCCACTGAAATCATGGAAAAGGCTGGAAAAGTGAGATAAGAAATAGGAATAAAATAATACGTACTGAGAGCAAATAGAAAGTAACTTAGGAACATCTCATCTTCATGTACTTTAGGGAAATGAATAACTAAGTAAGAATACTGAGAAAAGGAAGCATGATTTGGAACAAATGACTCATTTCACACTAGGAGTTCAGCATGGAGCCTTTGCTCTTGCCTGGGTGCACTGAAACCTCCTCTGGTGGGAATGACTGCGGATGATTTTGAAGCATTTGCATGCACACGCTGGAGGGAGGAGGGAACATCTCCGTGATGTTGATTAATGAACTGGCTGAATAAAAGCAAACAGGCTCTTTGCTTTGCACGGGGAAATGCTCAAGGGGAGGCTTTTGAGATGAGAACGCTCCAAGCAATTTTGGTTTGCGTTCGTCACTATTTAAAAATGTCATAAGATCTCAGATGTTATGAGCTAAGGGTTATTGTGTCAAGGCAGTTGAGGAGTACGTGAAGTCGGTGCAAGGGTGCTGTGCCCAGCCATTGAATGTGGCTTCCTGTTGATGATTTACCAGCAGGAGCATTTCCTCTGCAGTTTGTAGGAGTGGGAAGGTCTGTGTGTCTGCACAGAGGTGTGGGCTTTCCTTCTCCATCAGCTGTATTCAGCAATTCTCTTTTCCCAGTCTCCTAGAATTACTTATAAAGGTAGATTTTAAATGGAAGTATAATGGGTGGGACTCTTCATTAGCTATTGATTTCAAAGTTTGATTGCCATTGTAAGGTCTGGGACACAAGATCTTAATTTTCACTGGATCTTCAGGGTGAGGCTGCTCGCCAAATTCACAGTTACCATGGAAGGAATGAGCCTCACTGCCACTGGAGGTTTTCATCCAGCTGGGTTTGACTTGGATTCTTTGAACTCAGGAGGCACAGGAGCACAGCCTCGTGCACTTGCCCTGGTTTGACATTTTGTGTGGGAGAAGTGGTTTACTAAACTCTGTTCAAGACAAGATTAAATATTTTAATTTTCAGGGATGATTGAGTCTGGGCTTTTGGGACCACCTCTAATTTTAATTAAAAAACAAACCCAAACCACTCTACCATCAGAAAACGTTATTCTAAAATTATGTGAAATTAATGTGTGTAGGCTTTTTTTTTTTTTAAAAAGTAAGTGTCTTTAACAGTCCAGTTCTGTGATATGCTTTGTTTTAGATACTAGGTTACACGGGGTTGGATATTTTTTAAAAAATGGTTACACACTTCTTTTTTTTAAAAGAAAAAAGAAGTCAATTTAAACCTGTGCAGAAAAGATCTTCCTCAAGTACCAATAGTAAGTCTGTAAAACACAGCCATGATCCTTTAATAAGGGGCAGTTCTGCCATGATGCTGCTTACTGTATTACACTTCTCTTAGAGGGAAGGCTATTTTTCTATGCAAAATACTGTGGGATTTTTGACCTGAATGGGTAAAAGCAAATCTTTTTAAAGCTTTATCAGGACTTCCTGCAAATGAGTTCATAATCTCCTGCTTATTGTTATGGAAAGTAAAGTTCAGAGACTAATTTATCCACAATGAAAATATAATTTCCTGTCATTTTTGGCAGTAAAATTTGTTTCAGGATAATGTTCTTCTGAAGAATTTAGGGTGGTGACAAAACTAAGATGAAGATGCTTGGGGTTAATGCACTCTTTCTTGATGCATGTGAACAGAACCTTTTAACAGAGAATTAAACCATTTTCTGTCTTGATTTATTGAATGAGAATTAACTTTGACAAATGCAGAACCTCAGAACATGATTTGACCTTTCCCACATGTGTGTGTGTTAAATATAAAGTCTATTGTCAAAAACAATCAGGAAAGGAGTTCCCAAGACTATGCAAGTAATTTTGGGTAAACAACAAGGTGAATTATGTAACTAAATTGGTTCATGTTATCATGAATGAGATTATGTTTGATAGACAAACCCTAAAATATGCATAGATAATATTGTTTATCTGTCATGCTTCCCAGGCAGAATTTTAAGTGTTTTACATTACTATTTCTATTTATAGTTTCTCACTTCAGTGATAATGGCTTTAATGTTATCTAGGTTTGGCCAAATATAGTAATCTCTGTGCTATTAAAGGAGGCTTGAAGTCCTCTGTAAAGGGATAAAGGTTGGCTTTGTCATTGAAATTCCTTTGATGAACTGTTTCAAGAAGCTTATTTTAGGGCTGGCATCCAAGTGCAGTAAAAGTGACAGTTTTCTCTCTTCTCCCCTTTACATAATTCTTATGAATCATGTACTCAGCAACATTAACCTATTCTCAGAGTTTTTTAAACATCTTGACAACTTGAACTTTTGCAGAAATTAAACAAACCATTTGCTTTCAGCTTTGTAAATGAAAAATATTTGTAACTCGTATTCTGATTTATTTATGTCGTAACACCAAAAAATTCTCCCTTTAAAAATGACCAAATAGCTGCACTTTCTCTGAGTGTCAGGATATTCAGACCAGCTGTGTCAGCTTAACCTCTTCTTTTATAGGTGTTGTGATGCTTAATTAGTTGCTTATGAAGTGTGTTGAATTCTGAGGTTGCAAGGTGCTATGGAACTGCGAGCTATGACATTTGAGGAAAGTTTCAACTAAGCAGACATCTTTTTCCTCCCTCCTCCCACTATCCTCACACACGGGACATCTGGTCTTAATGTTTCTTGGTGGTAAAGAACTTACCAATGTAAATAGCAGAATAAGGCTGAATGGTGATGGCAGGGAGGAGAGGCTTCCTGGGACACAGCTGTAACTGGGTACAGTAGAGCTGTGGCTTCCCAAAGCGAGGTGCTGTGTTCTTGTTTTGGGGGCTTGCTAACAGTGCCTTTTGAAATGTTAAATGGGTTTATAATGAGGCATATCCTACCAAGGCCGGGTCAGACAGCAGGTTGCCTTTGGAGGTGGTTATACCAATGGAACACCTTTGTGCAGGAGCTCATCCAAACTGTTTTCATGCTTTGTCATAGGAGGTTATTGAAGCTAAGCAGAAACCAGTTTAATTTTACCCTCCTTAATAGATAAAGCTGCAGCATGGCAGGTATAAATTTCTGACAGTTCTTCCATGTGTGTTTTCAAAGATTCCACAATCTCTTATCTTAGCCAAAGCTTGTGTAGCTTTAATTTCTATGAAAGGCCTCATTGCCAGGAAGGGACAGGAGCAGTTCCTCTTTTTTTAGTATTTACTGTATAATCCATCTTTCTCCTCATCTTCTTTCTTTTTTGTGGGGAGGCAGAATGAAAATTGATGCTTCATGAGTAAGATGAGGAAGAGCAGCATTAAGCAGGAGAAAGCCCAAGAGCCAGTTCTATCCATGTGCTGCTTCCTGGTGCTCCCCCTGCCAGTTCTATGAGCTTTGATTTCCTCCCAAAATGTGTTCATGGGTCAGCTGGTTGTTTCTCAGAAGGAAGTCTTGGAAATACCTCTCCCTCCTTTTCTAGTTTGAGATGTATGCCCACAAGCAGTAGAAAGTTAGTTTTGCAGGTAGGTGGGGGGAACTGTGTAGGTTTCATGTGAGTTCAGAGGCCCCCAGCATGTAATTGCTGTAACTTCTGGCTGAGGCTGTAGGATGAGAAAAGGGAGTAGGAGGGAAATGAGCCTGCCCACGCCTTTCCCCAAATGACAGCAGTGAATTTTACCTGTGTGGGAACTCTTCTCTTTCTCTGTCAAGAACCTGCTCCTTGGAGCTTCACCTGCACCTGCTGGGGGTGAATCTTGTGTTTTTAATATTGCAGAAAATTGAATTTATTTTTTTGTCTTAGCAATAGTTTTTAGGAAGTGTGGAAGTAGGTTTCACCCCTGGATGAAGGTGAAATATTCTGCTTTTACCATCACTAATCGCTTAATTCTTTCTAGCCAATTCACTCTTTTCAAGAGGAAAAATCAGTGTCTTTTGGAGAATAGAACTCAAGCTAAAATTCAAGTGTAAAGAAATTCACTTATTTTGCAGCCATTGTTACACCTGGCCATCAAAACTGTTAAAGGGTGTGTTTCAACCCGCAGTCACTCCCTCTTTAGAATACACGCGTGTCTGTGGTTCAGTCACGAAAACTTTCAAGCCAAAGAGTACAGCAGCTTTATGCATTTTAGCAAGTCTACTTCGCTGTGCGTATGCACAGCCACCTTTTAGAAGAGCAAATATATGCTAACCTGTTTAATTATTCACCTGCTCTGCGATCTCCCTCTTTGAACTGGGACTGCACTGTGATGTTGGTCCCCCCGGTGTCCCCGGGGGCACTGGCGAGCCTTGTAGTCCCTGCAGAACAAAAGGGATAAAGGGGCGGCTGCCTCGCTCGGACACGTGTGTTGGAACAGAGGGAACATCCCCCGAGTGCAGCGTGCCAGGTGACTGCGGATCTGCAGCCAGCAGCAATTAGGAAGGGCCTGTGATGTATAATTCACACCCTGCTATTCTGAGTTTACACAAGGGCCTGTGAAGTTCACAGGGTGATGGACTGAAGAGTGTTAGATGTTTTAATGATGAAATACTGTGAACAGTAATTTGGGGAGAATAATGAAGGTGCCTGCAGAAGTTTACAGAGCAGTATTCTAATTCATCAAGGTTATTTGAATTCCTTTTTTTCTTCAATAGTACTAAAAATAAATTAAATTTAAAAAATGTAAGGCTGACTGCTGATTAGCTTGATAAAAACAAATATATCAAATTTATAGGGGGGGAAAAAAGGCATAAAATTATGTTTATTCAACTAATTCACTCCCAGTCCTCTGTATTGTGGAGTAACCTTGACAAGAAAACTTGAGTATTCTCTGAACAAAACTTTTCTTTTGTGAAGACTTGCTTTTACAGACTTGCTTTCCTCCTGTAAAGACTTGGTTAAATTTCAGTTGATGAACTGCTTTGTCATGTAGTTAACATGCAAAGTGGTTTTAAGAACATTGAGTTTATATAACATTTGAAGAGGTTCTTGTTAAAATCATCCTACCTTTTTGCTTCCTCCTTAGATGATAATGACTGAAAAGCAAAAATGAGTTAAACTTTTTATTCTGTAGTGCACTGAACTTTGCAAAACTATTTAAAGCCCTCTTACAGAAGCTATAAAACAGAGGCACAGTTTTGGATGGTGATGGATTAAATTCTCTAGTCTTATACTATATTTATAACCCTCAACAATTGCTGCTAATTTGTGCATCTGTTCTAACTGGTGTATATATAATTTTGACACTGGATAAATAATGAATAAGAGACAAAAGCTGGAACCAATTAGTGGAGAAGAGCTCTCGAGTGGTCTGGCATCCTGTGACTCAAGTTAGTACATTGCTAACTTGAGTCTGTGTCCTCCAGTAATGGAAAGTCATAGTGTATGTCTTAAACTTCCCCTTTCTTATTAACTTTGCTTTATAGTAAGTGGTGAAAAACTTAGGGAGAGGCTGGTACTGACTGTGCAGACTGCAGAGTTGTCTAAATGGTTTCTTTTATAAGAAACCAACCTAAGAACAGGTCACTTCAGAAACCGAGCTAACAGAAATGGGGAGCACCAGAGGACTGCACTAAAGAGCAAAGGAGGCAAAAGACCAAAGAGATTAAATTAATTTCATCTCACACACCCCATTGGTATGGCACTGCCCTTGGGGAATGATAAAAGTGCTCTTTTTAGAAAACAGGGATTTTTCTGTGTCCATTTGTGTTTCTGTTGCAAAGCCCAAGAAAGATGCACACAGTTTTAAATGGTGGAAATAAGGATTTATAAAACTGTGTAGATTCTGAGGGCTTGGAAGTTTGCAGATAGTTTTCAGAGATTGGAAAGAAGTGTATGTGTGTTACTATCTAAAAAACAAACAAAATGCAGGAATATAGGTATTATCTTCCCTGCTACCATGGCCAACAGGGTTATTTGTCATTACTGTGTGTGTGTTTGGCAAATATCTGAAGCTCTGAAAAGCACTGAGAAATTCTAAGAATGTTCTTGACCAGTAACCACGTCCCTATTTGAATCAACCTCCTAAATGACCCCTTAAACATATAGGAGGAACATCAGTGTTTGAAATCAACTCCCTCGACTCCAGTTCTACAGAACTGACCCCCAAGACCAAAAACCCTGGTGCAGTGACCACTTGTAAAACTTGAATCTGTGTGACGGTCATCAAAATATTCTCTCTTAGCCTTCTGTTGCAGGAGATCTCCCCAGAAAGTGGCATGCAGAAGGCTGGATGACCAGGGCTTTGTTGGAGTGTAACATCATTTGTAAATGCTTGTTTGTCCCCATCACTAGCTGTGCAGAGCATCTGGAAACACAACTTGCCCTCTCACATGAAGAAGGAGGGTTGAATGCATGAGGCAATGGGGAATTGTTCCAGCAGAGGTACAGTAGTGACATTTTGATCCACCATGTCAGCTCACTCTTTTGGGGTTTTCTGATGTTGGTGGTTTGGGTAGGTTTTTTAATTTTAAGAATGATTGATTCTTTGCAGAGGCTGGTGATACACTGGCTCTGTTCCTGCTCATGGTGGGGAATGTTGCTAATAGAAGGCTGCTAGGACAGCCTCCCTCCTTCTGACAGCTGCTTAATTTCTGTTATCCCCCAGGCCTGGCAGATCCCTACAGCAGTGCTGAATGCAGTAGCAATTTGGAGAGGTCCTTTGTAACATCCTGGACCATGAAGGAGCTGAGTGACCTGTGTCACAGAGCTGATGGGATACTAGTGGGGAGGGGAGGTGGGCAAAAATTACAGGAAAGAACAAAAAAAACCTTGTAAAGAAAGGAGCAAATCTACCAGGTGTTAGTAATGATTGGAGGAAAGGAGAAGGGAGAATGGAACCCAGGTGGAAGCAGTTTTAGATAGTGGACATTTATTTGCCATAGCAGGTCTGATGAGAGCCTGCAGTCTTGGGTGCATGCACACCAGTGCACTGCTGCTTTGTGCCTTGGCTGTTTCAAAAGAGTGAGCTAATAAGAATCAATTTGTAGAACAAAACAAACAAAACTTTGGCTTCTGCTTAGGGGAACTTGAGCAACTGCAGTTACAGATCAGGCTTCAACAAAAGCCAAGAGCTGATCCATAAAAGTATAATTATTCTGTTTCATTTGGAACCTTTTGTTCTGGATTGCATTCAAAACTACTGTAAGCCCCTTTGTGAGATTGATTTTCTTTCGAGGCAGGAGAAAAAGAGGCCTTTTGATTTAATAGTTCTGCTTTGTTTCAATTAAAAAGGAGAAAAAAACTCACATCGTCCTTGCCTTTCATCCCTAAGATTCTTCCCTTCTACAGAATAGGGGCCTGCAGGTCACAGCTTAGGGTGACAGGTCTCATGTAGAGACAAAGTTGGGTTATGGAGTAAAAATGGTAAGTGATATTCAGTTTTTAAGATCCAGTACTCTTTGAAGTGTTGATCTGCTAACTGAATAAGATTTTGTTATTGAAATCAGAAGTGATTGAAAATTTTTTGCAAAGCCCAGAAACATTGAAATCGCAGATGTGACTTACCTGTTGAAGTAACTTACCTTGGAAGTTGAAGTGACTTACCTTGGAAGTATGGCATGGTGGAGGGAGGAAATCAAAAATGGTGTCTTGTCTGAAAACTTAAAAACTGAGATTGACAGTGATTTCTTTAATTTGGCTTGGTAGTAAGACTGATTAGAGTTCAGAAATTTCCCATTACAGAAAACATCCCAAAGACTAAATCTTGAAGGCTCTGCTCTGCCTGGACTGCTGAGGAATTGTGGCAGAGGAGCAACCAGAGAGTGTGCACAAACACATGCACTCCTTGTGCTGGGGACTTCTCATGGGCGCCGGCTGTATCTGCAAGGGGAGCAAGCTCTTCCTTTTGGCTGGGCTGCCATGCCAAGGGGCATCTTTCTGCTCCTCACTAAAATGAAAACCCAGGAAAATTAATTAATTTGGTTGACAGTCCATGTGGCAGAAAGTACAACACAGAGATAGTGAAGATCTGAAGAGACACAAGTGACAAGGCACACCGTGCTAGTCCGGGAGCGTAGAGGCTCAACCCACATGCTGGTGTAAGTTATCCAGACTTGGTTTTCCCATGTACCAGAGGGCATTTGAGGCCACATCTCCTAGGAGAGGCCATAAATGAAGAAGGCATCCTCATTCTCTTTTGTTAACTCGGGTTCATTTTTTATATAAAAGAATCAAACCTCGGAGCAGCAGCTTGAATCCCACTGTCCCATGTCACAGAGCGCACCATAATCAGCAGGGCAGAGCGGAGCGCTTGCTGTCTCTGCCTCTAATTATTCTGAGTATTTTATATGTAATGAGCAGCTGCAGCACGAGGTCCTGAGGGCACCCCTGTTCCCAAACCAGAATAGCCAATTGTCCAGTTCAGGCTGGATTCAGGCAGAGGAAAAATTAGATTCATGTTTTCTCACATCTCGGGTGAAGGGTCTTATGGGACAGTTTTCTTGCTTGCATTATCAATCCATTTACTTGTAAATAGCAGGAATTTGGAAGAAGAATCAAGAATACAAATTTCTGTGTACGTTTCTGTACCTTAAAGATGCACCAGTCTGTTGTGATAGAGTGGTGGTACCTTAGGTGGCAGGAATTTTGGCTTCCAGGAAGGATTTAGCTACGGTCATGTAGAAGGCAGCGTGGATGTGGTAGGGGTGATCATAAATGCTGGACATATACCATTTCTTATTGTAGCTGCTGGCTTAGTCTGAGCCATGTCTATATTTCTTAATACAAATAAACAACAGCAACAACACAAATAAATTAAATAACAGGCATTTCTGTAAGATGCTATCACGAGGCTCAAACTGAAGTGAAAAATTACCTGCCAGGGTTTCTGACCTCAGTGGTCCTTGATTTTACTACAGTATGTCTGAAGTAGGCGGGAGGTGCAGAGGCCAGGGGGATCCTGGGGATTATTTGCTTTTGCCTTTGCTATTAACTTCTTTTCTGGTTCTGTTTATAAGGATTCTGGTGACTGGCTGTTGTCAGCAGGATTTTTTTTTTTTTTTTTCAGTTGCATAAGGACTGAGAAAACAGTATCTGTCTGACTCTTCCACAGTGAAAGGCTTTCAAGTTAAGCCGTGGCTGCAGTTATTGTGCTCTAGCTGTGACACTATAAATAAAGTTATTAACAGCAATATGTAAATGGGTTTCTATTTTTGTTCCCTGTATTGTTTGCAAAATCTAGGGCAGTTATTCAGTAAGAATCATCTGCTATTTAGCACTGAGCCTACCAGCATTTAATGCTGTGTGGGCTGCTGGGGTGTTTTTTTTCCCTTTCTTTGTTGCTTTCTTTCTTTCTTTACAGTGGCTCTTAGAATCCAGGACTTTTGCAAGTTTGTTTATTGTGGTATGTAAGAAATAGAGTAGCTCTACTAAGCGTTTTCAGGCTTCCGGAGAGTGCCTTGGTACTTGAGAACAGAGTCATCTCTTGGTATCTGAACTATAGCAGCATTAAAAACAGCCGTGCAAACACCAAACACCACAGCTCCCATTTGCCTTGGTGCACATCTTGCAAACTCTGGTTTCTTCAGAGGTCTTTATGGTTTGTGTTTGGTTTGCATGCTCTGTTTCCTCTCACTGCCCTCTCCATCACTCCAGATCTGCCCGGCAGCCCCGGGCCCTGTTCATGCTGGAAACTTGTGCCACGTTAATTCAGGCAGTTACAGCACAGACCCCAAGGGAGAGCACGGATGTGTTGGTTTAGAAACGCTTTACTACAGTCCTGGCTACTCCTGTCTGGAAGAGCAAATTATTCTAATTTAAGGCATCTGTTAGAAACCTGAACGTGTCTGTGGCAGGGACAGGATCTGGGTGGCTGTTAACGTGGATACTCTAAATGGCTTTTCACATGGGGCTGTTTGTTCAAACTTCTGCCTTCTCTGCAAGTGAATTTAGCTCTGGCTTCCCCAGATCCCCTCCAGGAAAGTCCCAACCTGTTTGTACTGTGACTCATTAGCCACAATTTTATTGCCAGCTGTGTTAGCCTTCGGATGGTCATGTGTCCTCCCTGGCACTTTAATTCCATTTCGTGCAGCTTTGTGAGAGGCCACAATAACACTGGGACAGCAGCAAGCTGTGTCTTCAGTTTCCCTCCTTGCTTGAAGTAGCAGATAGTTTTGTGGTATATATGACAGATGAACATACAGGAGTGTTTTGAAGTCATGACACCCATTGTTCTGAACTGAACTTGTCCTTTCAGATGCCAGGCACTTTATTTTGGTTTTTTGTTTTTCATCTTCAAGCCAAAAGTGCTACTACTGCAGTGGCATAGAAAGTCAGGAGAAATTAGCCAGACTAGCTTTGCATAGATATAGAAAGATCTGACACAGGAGCTTTTCTCTCATTTTTATGGTCTGAGACACATTACCATAATATATATTTAAAATAGTCTCCAAGGTGGCTTTCTGTGCTATAGAAAAGATCTGGTCAGACTCTGTTGATTTTATTGATATTAGTTCCCTGGTAAACTAATAGCTATTTACAGGAACTACATTTGGAGATGATATTTTGTGAATATTGAGATTAGCAAGCAAATGGCTTAGTGAAACATCTTAATGCATTAACACAGAAATTAAATTTTCCAGTGGAAAATGCAAGAGAAAAACCATTTCTTTATACCGAGATCTATTATTCTGGTGGTGGCAATTACAGTAATTCTCTTGAAATCAAGTTAAAATTATATGCCTGCTTCATTATGAGAAGAAACCACTGATCTCAAAAATCAGGGGAGATTCAGTGGAAAGTTAGAGAGACTTAGATATGCAGTGGGCAGACCTGCCTTGCCATGGTCCCTGCCCCAGCAACTCAGGATTAGGGTTTGTGTGGATGTTCCCTGGACTTACGAGGCCAGGATTCACATTCCTGCTTTGCCATGGTTTTCCCGTGTGGCCAGGAGCACCTTTATGTGTTTTCTTTATTTACCATACTGCTGTCTCTGGAAAAATGAGTGTGTAGTTGCTTTTCTAGCACATATGACATTTTAACAATTGCTTAATGTCACTGCTTACTCTCTGAAATCATGGACATATGCAAAGTATTTGGAATGTGACATATGGTAGGGGCTGAAGAGGTGCAGAGATTTTCATATTCCCTGTTCAAGGATCATCTTTGCACAGAAATCCTCACTTAGTGAGCTCACCTGTACTGCCTTCTAAGGAGGAGTGGTTTTACTGCTGGTATCAGTTGTATGTAATTTAGTTATATTTATGTTGTTTCTCCACAGCAGGTGGAGTTTTCTGTGTCACCACAGGGAACCAAAGACAGATGTTAGCTCGAGTGCCACTGATCAATTGAGGTGTGATGGTAGATCTCACCTTAAAAATGAAACAAACCTCTTAATGTTAAATTGTATCCCTTGTAAAGTTGGCAGAACTTTGCTTGTGAGCTGAGGATATCTATTCATTACTGGTTTTTATCAGGTGAGGAGTATTAATGTTGTGTACAACAAACAGATAAGGAGTTCAATTCTGAAATTGCAACCAATCTCCCTCACATCATGTGCTTTATTATTAAATATATTATCGGGGTTTTTTATTAATTAATAAGACATTGATCCTTTAGTTAATGATCTGTACCATTTTCTCCAGACAGCCATTTTAACTTTCAGAATAACTGATGAAGTTGTGTGTTCATTTTAAAGTTCTCCACTTATGTTGCATTAGTGTTTCTCAGTGGCCACCATAAAGTGTGCCCAGTTAAGTTTCTCTAAATGCCCGGAGTCCATTTCTCTTTACAGTTTAATTGGTGTAATTTTAGAAACACAACTGCTCAATTGCATTTAAAGCATAGAAATGAGGAGGCAGCAAGCCAGCTCATGTTGACTGTTCCAAAAAGGGCAAGAAGACTCAGGTTCCTTTCTTTAGCACTCAGTTTCCCCCCCAAATGGCCACTCAGTATCACTGACCTGACAAGCTCACAAACACCAATGGCAGTTGTGTGTACAGAGCATCACACCTGCTTTTTACTCACTTTGGGAAAGGCACAATTGCTCCTTAACGTTTTCAATTATGACATTTGAATGCTAGTGTAATGCTTTCATTATGTAGTGATTTTCCGGAGGGAAAAACCCTGACACGACAGAGCAAATAAATCCCAAAAGGGCAGGACACTGGGAAAGCTTGTGGAAAGAGAGAAGAAGGAAGGTTAGGTTGAAATGACTGCTGCGTGTAGAATTGCTGCAGCTTTTTGGTTAGGGAGTACAAAAGCATTGCTGTTTGCCTAAATATCCATGATACCAGGGAAGAACAGACTGAAGGCAGTTTTTGCAGCTATGAAGAGCTCCTTCTTTCTCCATCAAATACAAAGACCTGAGCAATATGTAACAGAAAGCATCACAAAACATGCAAGTTAATCACTGTTCCATGTGCCTGACCCGGCATGTACATGTGAAACTGTTAACTGTGGCAACATTTATTACTTTCTTGCCTTCTCTGACAACTGATTGATTGCTGGCACACAGCCTCCATGTAACAGGTTGTCTTTTGCTTGAATGCTTAAGTTTTCAGCTATTTCTCTTTCCTACTGTGCTGCTTCTATAGCTTCAGTCACTTTTGCAAGCCTTTCTCTGAAAGAGAAGGCAGGGAGGAACAGTGCCTTCCTGCCCTGAATAGAACTACAACTGAGTTGGTTCCTTCTTTCAGAATTCTCTTAGCTCTGTCTTTTTGTTGGTTTGTGGCAGGGTTTTGACCTCAGAGATTGCTCTAATCCCAAAAAACAGACACTGCAAGGGTGCTTGCAGGAAAAAGCATGCCTAAAGTTTGAAAACCAGAAAATGACATGGCTTTTCCTTTCTGTTTGATATGCAGTTATGGATTTCAGGCATGTGGAACAGATGAATCTGAGATTTCTTTTGCTGTGGGCTGGATTCAGCTCCAGTTTGGACAGACCTGCCAGTTCTGTTGTACTGGTCAGGCAGATCTGGGTGAGTTTGGTCTTGCTTGGAGCCACAGCAAAGACACATGATTGGGGTCAGCAGTATGAGTGGCTCCTTCCTGCAAAAGGTCATGCCTATCCCTCAACTTTGCCTTCTTAAACTCCCTTGGAGATGGAATGGTTTTGGTATATTTCTCATTTATGTGTTTTTTACCCTGACCAGAACAACTGGAAAAAAATTACATTCCCATCAGTCCCTTCTTAGATACATGAAAAAAGTCTGTAGTTCCTCCTTCTTAATATCTCATTTAGGATACTTGAATTTCTTTTTTAGGTTTGAAAGGCAGCATCATCTAATTCGGCTGGCAGTGATGGAGTAATAAAATTCCTTTCACTCATCTCAAAGACATATATAATGTGTTCCACCTATAGTTTGGCTGGTAGCCACTGCATATCTATCTTTATTTGTTTTTTCCTTCCTCAAATAGTTTTTCTTCCCAAAAGGCTATTTATTACTCCTGTTTCCAGTGAAGGATCAATCTGGTTAAATATAGCCTGCTGAAATAGGAAAATCTTTTTGACTCAAAACGTTTAGAGGGAGAGGGTAGCAAGTTTTTCATGTTTAAATAAAAAAATGAATACTGGTACTGCTATAGCGAAGTTCCAGTAACTGGGGTTGCTACTCATGCTTGTAAACTACAAACCCAGGGAGGTCATGGAAAAACTTCTCCCTGCATGATTAGTGCATTTTGGTTGGTGATTTCAGGATCTAAATGTCTTCTCATTTCCTGTGTGGCAGGCCACAGGCACCGAGGTGAGGAGCTCTGACCATGATGAAGAGTACGGTGTCAGAGCCCGATGCTCTCCATGGGGCGTTCCCAGGAGCACATCCCTAACACAGACAGAGCTGCAGCCACAAATGTGGAGCGTTTGTGCTGGGGATGTGCATCTCCTAGCTGAGCCCCCAGGGCAATTCTGACCTCCAGTAGCACTCACTTGAGAGCAAACATGGGAAAATGAAGTAAAGGCAGGGCTCTGCAGTTTATGTCTTTGCAATGAGCCTGCTGTCGTCACGCAGTGGCTCTGGATGGCAGTCTGCACGTTGCCACCAGTGTCTCCAAGAGGCCATCTGGTCTCCTCCTTCTTTGCTGGGTTTCGCTGTCACTGAATTCACTCAGCATGGTCTTGCAGAGTGAACCTCTCAAATATGGGATGTGGTTTGGTTTACATTTTTGGTAACTTTGGAAGAGCAACAGCAGTCTTCAGGCTTTCTGCCTTTTCCTGTAAAGAAATAGGTGAAAAGGCTCACAGTTTTCTGGGGTTTTGGTTCTGTATCTCCTTCTATTTTGTGTTATTCTGTCTGTCTCTCAAGTATTCCTTTGCTTATCATGACATTTGTGTATATAGGTGCCTTCTCACCCTCTTGAGCAAGTGACAGCCATCCATTAAGATGGAGCACTGTCATGGTGCAGTACAGTCCTGCTTCCCAAGGGGGGTCTGTGCCAGCTGATGTGCCACACTGAAGTACTAGGGCTCAGTTGAAACAGCAGCTGATTTCCAACACTAAATGGATCTTCTCCAAAATAACCATATAAGTTTTTGAAAAAGAATATATCTTTTTACTGTTTGGTTTGGTTTTTTCCATGAATATAGGGAAAGGAAAAATTTTAAACTCTGATCTGTCTGATGTCCTGCTGTTCTGGAAAACATTTTTTGCATTGCTAAGGCTAAATTCTTAGCCTGTCACATAGTCATCCCTAGGGAGGAGGCTGATGTGCTCTTGAGTCTAGAAGCAGTTTGCAGTACTTGCTGGACCAACCACTGGGCTGTCACTCAGCACAATGAACTGCGTGGGCCCCATGACCCTCCCTAGGTGGGCTTTGCTGCCCTTGCTCACATCTGTGCTGCTTTACCTACACATGCTGCCTGACCATGGTCACTGTGCCACTGTTATGAGCTTGTCCTCATCTTGTTTTGTTTTGCCCTTTTGTTGTTGCTGCTATCAAATTCGGGAGGAAAAGAAGATGATAAAGTGTTCTCAGTGTTTCCGAAAGCTGAAATCCAGTTTTGTGCATGGGGTAGGGAGAAGAGAGAGCACACAGAGGAACTCTGTGCCATCCCATCCCCAAGTAGGTATAGTTAGGAAAGAGAGACTGGATGTGTCTTGATGCTGTGTCTATTCTGGGAGCTTCTAGATGAAGTTAATTCTATGATTTTGCCACTGGAGCTGGAAAATAACTTCTGGGCTAACAGTGCTGAAGGGGCTTTTAAATGGATGTTCAAGTGTGAAAATTGACTAATTTACCAAACTGCTCTAGAGATTCTCCCACATTAGAGGTACTCAAAAGACAATATGGTCTGAACACGGCCTTGGGTAACCATCTCTGGGTGGCCCTGCTTGAGCAGAGGGTCAGACAAGATGACCTCCAGGGTCCTTTATAATCTCAGCCATTCTGTGATTCTGTGAAAGCCTGCTTTGGTGTTAACAGCTCAACACAGCCTTTCAAGTGAATTTTGTCATCTTCATCCCAACCCATCCCTCCTCTTTCTTCCTCCTTGTTCACAGTATAACTTAATGACATGCAACACCAATGACAGTGGATGGTGTTGTAAAGTAACAGTAGCACCCTGAGACATCGCCTGGTGAGTTCACTGACAAGGGCAGACTGTGTCTACAGCAAATGGCTTTCTTTTATTACACCTTTACTTGTGAATGTTTGTATCTAGTGAACCATGATTATTTTATTATAACATATTAACTTTTTCTTCTCTTGTAGGTAGCTCTCGTTGTGGTAAAATACCATGGCTTTGATTCACATCCAGTCAGATGCACTTCGCAGTTATTATAAGTCATTAAACCTTACCGAGTCTGGGGTTTTGTTCTGTTTCCCATGCAGTGCCTGTGGTGTTTGGTTTCCAGCAACACATGGTGTTTATATTGATGACTGGCATTACCGTTGTGATGGTGATAGGGTTTGTGTTTCTTGCCTTGCTTGATTTATGTTGTGGCTGGCGTGCATGGCATGCACATGTCTCGAAATAGAACACGACTGGTTTTTTGTTTTTACATTAGAAGCACTGATGATTTAATTTAGCATTTTGAATAATCCTGCATTTGCAGGGAAATCTGTGTTGTGTCCCTCCTTTGATAACTATATTACCTTCAGACATTTAAGGCTGCACTTCAAAATGAATCTCTGTGGATGTGTGTGGTTTTTAAATGTCTCGTGGGGTTTCCTGCTTCCCACCTTGTCCTTTGCTCTTCCTACTCCCTACTTTCTTTGCTTTCTGCCAAGTTTTCTCCCCTTCCTGCACTCTTGCTGAGAAAGTTCTCCTTTGCCATCTTTTGTCACCTGAAGGATCCTGTGATGCTTCTGCCTCAGGATAGGTTAATAGTGCAGTCACAGCAGGGATCATCTGTTTTACAGGGAGTAGTTTGAAATGGCCTGCAGTGGTAGGACCCCACATGCAATGGGATGGATTTGAGACGTGGACTGTGAAAGCAGACCAAGCTGGGCAGGCTCTCACTGCTGGTCTCTGGGATGTTGCACTGAGGCTCCTGTTGGTACCAGAGCTGCCTGTCCAGGTCTATCTTAACTGTTTTGTGAATGCATTACAGACAAAAAAAAATGGGAAAGCAGAGCTCAGCATGTTGGGAATTTTTTCTCATCTCTGAATCGTGGCTGTGCCTCCCTCCCTTTCCCCTCTGTCTGTGCAGCTGTGTGAAGAACTGTGCAGGAAGCATCCAGACATCCTGCTCATGGAGGCCTCTCATTCCATCAAGTAGGGATGGCTTTGCCAGGCTCAGGCAGAGGCTGGCATTCCAGTGGCAGCTGCCAGAGCTGTGTGACCAGGTTGTCCTGTGCTGCCCATCAGCCATGGACTCGTGGAATCCACAGGAGCCAGCAGCTGTGGGATGTTGCAGTCCATGTATCTGCCTTTCCTGTTCCCCTGCATGGGCCTTGGGTGAGAGCAGGCAGGTATCAGGCTGGTCTGTAAGCAGAGGGAAGGATGGCAGGATCTGCCTTCAGACTCCTTTTCATCTTTTTTCCCTGGCAGTCTCATGAGCCACTGTGAGCAACAAGCATAAAACTGGGCTTGCCTTGTACAGCTATGAAATCTTGAGCCAGTCCTTGCTTGGAAACAGGAACTGAAATAGGAGCTTAGGAAAGTATTCACCTCTACCCTATAACACAATTTGTGGTACTTTTCAACCAAAATAAAGCTGAAGGAATTAAAAAAAACCCTTATAAAATTAGTGATAACTCCTCTTTTCTTCTGTCGTTCCCAGAAATAAACCATTTTCTGTATTTTTTGAGGTCATACCCTGGTTACTGCTGGACAAAGCCCAATCAGATGGTAAATCTGAAGACAGTGATGGAGTGGAAAATATATCAAGAGCTCTGAAGCCATTACAACATTTTAATTACATGCTAAACTGGTTTTTCCACAAAGCCTTAGCCTTCCAGATGACTGGGACTCAGGGCTGATAGTAGTTGCTGATGTCCAGGCTGCATATTATGTGGTCAATCCCTTCTAGTCAGCTTCAGCTAATAGTACTGCTAAACCACTGCCTTACTTATCTCATGATATTTTATAGCTATAATAATTATTTCATTTGACCTTTTGTTGACCACTGTCATTTACCACAAATTTTGGCACAGGGAAGGCCTATTACTGGCATTGTGCTCCCACCAGCAAGGAAGTCACATGCCCTTTGAAGACTGGCAAACAGTTGGCTTGAGTTGTGCCCTTCATCACAATCATCCATCACCATTGTCCTTTAATAAAATCTTTTCATTGCTAAGGGTAGTCTGGCACGTAAGTGTGGAGTGAGGAGTTAAGGGTGGTGAGGAAGCTGTGTGTTTAAACTCTAAGGCTTCTGGTCTGGGTAAGATGCACTGGCAGGCCTAGGAGATGCTCCTGCAATCTCACTGTGTGTGAGATAGATAGAGTGGGCTTCGTTTTTAAATAAAAGCTCTGACTAAACACAGGATGAAGATCATGTGCTATTCCCTCAAGGCTACTGCAAGAGAAATCCACTTTTTTCCTAGTTGCTTCTGAATTGTTGGGTATTTACAGGGAGCAGGCTGAATTTAAGGGTTACAAGGGCTAGTAACAAAAGGGACAGAAGTGCCATAGGACAGCACCACACACAGGGGTTCCCATTCCTCCCTTGTGAGTCATTAGCAGGATTGGGAGTGATAGACCCGGTTGTTGTCTCTGCTGCTGGAGCTGCAGTGCTGGCAGGACTGTGTGGAGGCAACAGATGATGCAGGAGCAGTAAAATGTGATTTAGTGGCTTTCAGAGCTCTTTGCTGAGAGCAGAAGTCAGAGGCTTTAGGCTGGGTTCCTGTTTGCAAGGACTGTTCTCTCTGACCGTGTGTCCTGTTCTTTCTCCAGTCTCCTGCCACAGATGTGTCTCTCCCCTCTCTGTCTTCGGTTCCCAGACCACTGCTCTGTCCTCTGCCATCTCCCACGCAGTCATTTCCATACTCTGCAGCCCATGTATCCCAGACAGCGTCTTCTGGCAGCTCAGTGGTGTGGCTGTTTGGTCACATGGCTTTTCAGACCACTGACTGTCTGTAATATGCTCAGTTGCTTCAAGAGCTTCGTGTGTTACTCGGTTAGCGGGCATAAATCTGTGCACAGAATAGCTCCACACGTCTCTGCCAATTGCTTCATTTGTGTGCTTGAAAATATTGCCACAGTTTAACTTCTAGGAGTGTCTGATCCATTTGTCTAGAATGATGGTAATGGGACATGGAGGGAGCAACCTTCAGTCATTTATCCATTTTTATTAGGACACTATGCCAGCACTAATTTTCTGAATCAGGCATGAGGAGAAGGCTCAGGGCATCCCTGTGCAGTATTTTCAGATACACCCATTGCTATCTGAACATCAGAGCAGCAGCTGATCTCTGTTCCTCCTGTTCTAACACGGGGCTGTTACAACATGCACACAAGCAAAGAGTGTGAACACACCCAACAGGGAGAGATTTGCAATGTGCCCCATGTTGGAAGAGGAACGTGCTTGCAGCAGGGCACATTCTGTCACTGCCACAAGAGCTGGAGACATTTCCCATTCCAACATTACATATTAGCACATACTTAAGTTGCTTAGTGAGCAGTACAGACTTCTCAAAGATTTCAGTTGATTTCAAGTGTGTTTCTTCAGAAGGTTTATTTTTATTTGTAAATATGTGGAATCTTGATTTATGCTTGTGTATTTTCTCAAGTGTTTAAAAATGGCAAAGTATATTTTGATTCAGACATCTCTGCATTCCTGTCTTGATTTTTTATTGTACATTTTAGCATCAGTCTGACTAACAAAGAAATATTTAATGCAATATGTTTGGTTGGTGATTTATTGGAGTTGAAATGTAGAAGGAAAATATGACAAGCATGCCAGAATTGAAATGTGTTTCAGGATTTTTGCAAAAAATGCTTGTGAAAATATTTTTGTTGGGTTTGCTCTCTGTCTGAAGACATTGCAGGGAATTCCAACTGAAAACATACCTCTGCAATTTGCCTAAAACTTGTTGGAGTTTTATTTTACAAAGAAGAAACTATTCCAAAGTGCTTGTTATTTAGACTTTTAATTTCTGTTCCAAGTACAGTTTGATGCAATAATCAACTTCAAAGATCAAATCAACCACTGGATAAGTGTTCCAATATAAAAGTAGAGCTTATGAATTTTCTAGTTATGTAAATGTCTGTTCATGTATACATTGTATCTTAGATCTATATAGATATAGTCTGGTGTTTGTTTTACTGAATAGTTTTAAATTTGCCATAATGGCTGCGTTTGATTGCAAGTCAATATTTTCCAAGTTGTAATTATCAGTGAGAGAGAATCTTTATCCAGTTTAAAAAAAACCCACAGAATCCTTGCAGTACAACATTAAAATTGATTCATTGAAATCAAAGAGTCATTAATAATACTTGTGATTCAAATAATTGTGCTTTCAAAACAGTCCATGCTGCTTTCGTAGGGCTTTCCCAGTTATTCACCGGAGAGGGACTTTATTTTGTGGCTGCACTTTGCCAGCAGGAGAAGCAGCAGAAGGGTTGACACAGACAGTATTATTGAGCTGAGAGGTTGTGGGATGTGAATAAAATGGGTAACTGTGGATTCTATAGCTGGGCTGATCTGTTCTTTGGGTAGGAGTGCCTCGTTGTTATTGATGTCTGATGGCCTTATCATGCCACCACCAGCTCCCAATGTACTGTAAATTCTCTGGAGATGGGGAGGATTTGGGGGAGATGACAGGCCTTTTTGATGTCTGGAGGGGACATCAGGGTTTTATGTGTGATAGAGGCTGTATCATAAGGTGACATTAAGGTTGCTCATCTTCTTGTTGCTGTAGGCTGGAACACCCTTACATTCTTCCTCTTCCCTGGACTTCTAACCTCAGAACTTACACAAGTATCAGGAACAAGTTTTTTGACACTTTCTCTCTTTTTTTTCTCTTTTTTCCCAAGCATCCTCTTTGCAGACATAGAGGGTTTCACAAGTCTGGCCTCCCAGTGCACTGCCCAGGAGCTGGTCATGACGCTGAACGAGCTCTTTGCCAGATTCGATAAGCTAGCAGCTGTAAGTTTGCCATTATAATTTTGTTTTCTCTTGTTTTTATTCTCCTGTTGCAAGAATGACATACTGTGCTGGTTCACTGGATTTCTTAAATGTTCACTGCCCTAAAAGGCAAGCTATTGCAAGCACGAATATAAGCAGAATACTTATTTCTCCTTTATTATTCTTGGTTTTTTTTAGGAGAACCACTGTTTACGGATCAAGATCCTGGGTGATTGCTATTACTGTGTGTCTGGGTTGCCAGAAGCAAGAGCTGACCATGCACACTGCTGTGTTGAGATGGGAATGGATATGATTGAGGCCATCTCGTAAGTACCCTATTCCCCACAGAGAATCTCAGAACAAATAGCAAGTAGATTCTCTTTCCTGTTAGGTCTTCTTTGCATTAGTAGCAAGGTAGCCAAGCCAGAGAACTCAGGCCATCAAAAAGGGAGATCAGCTGGGACAAGAAAACAGAATGCAGTAAAGGTTTGACAGCAGAACGACAGGCACTTGTGTCCATCACAGCCACAGGTGTGGATATCAGGGCTCAGTCTCCTGATGAGAAAGGCAAAGGTTACTATAATTACTGGAAGTCTCCTTCCCAAAGGAGGATTCCAGTGAGTTACAGAATTGTGCATTCAGAGGATTATTAATAACTGTATTAAATTTCTGTCACTATTCATTTATATGTCTTTAAATGGGCTTTTTACTCAACTTAAAATCGCTTTGCTAAGGCCTGTCTTGTCCAGTTTAACTAATCCTCTCCCATGCCAAAATGGTCAGATTCAAGACTTTCTTACTTCAGTTAAATTAATAGTTGAAATAAAGCATAAAGTTGGCCTGGTGCAGACTGGGTCAGATCCATAGTCTTTTTGCTTTATTTCCATTTATTTCCCCACCTTTATTTTTTCCCTCTAAAATCTCTTCTGAAGGTTTGCCTGCTCCTGAGGTCAGACTAGCTACCTGTTTGTCCAGACCATTCCTGTCTTTACAGAGTAACAGATATGAGACCCATATCTAGTTTTTTTACTTGGAGAATTACAGATGGTGTTGAATGTTGCTTGCACTGAACATGCACTTTCACAGGCCAATTCTTTCAGAATTCAGGGAGGAAATATTTATTTGGTCATCTTGAATTTAGGCAGAAAATTCAGCCAGTTTTGGATGGTAACTGAACTGACCTTGATATCCACACCACCCCTGCTGCACAGGCTCTGCTGGTTTTTCCCTTCTCTTCTGGTTTTTTTATTTTGTGAAAGCATCTTTTGAAGTATTAGTGGTACCAAGAGAGAAGTAGAAGATCTTTATGCAGTTCTCCTCTCATTCCATACAGTAAATTGATGGAGTTTCCACTTGAGGTTGAGAAAACACAGAACTACCTGTTTGCTGGGCTTGGTACAGCACATCCTTACCTCATTTTCATAGCATAGATATGTAGGTTGAAAAGCAGTGTTTTCACCCAGGAGTTCCCATCCAAAGCACAGTAAGCAACAGTGTTCCTGACTTTGTATATCATGTACACTGTCAGGACTTCCTAGCTTTCTTTTCCTGGTTTGAAACTCCATTGCTTTGCACCAGTCTCCTTTTGGGGTTTATATGCAACATGCAAAATGAAAGGATTTGCAACTAACTAGTTTTCAGTAGCCCTTGAAAGAATGCTGTTTCTTCCACATGAAGTATATCTATCTGGGAGGTGACAAAGGGTCTTGTTAAAGACAAGGAGCAACAATTTTTAGCCACCAGTCCTACAAAGAGGATACTGTGTTCATTGCCCAGAAAAGTCTCATCTTCTGCAGTAGTTGGTCTGATGAAATCCAGAGATCTTCATGTGTTGCTGTATAATCCCCACAAGGCTGACTAACACTAGGAAGTCTAGACTTCATTGATTAACTGCAACCCACCTTACCTTGGAATAAACACAGAGCTGAAGTGCACTCAGTGTTTGTTTACAAATAGCTCTTCAGCAGCCTTTAAAACTTGTTTTCCACTTGATGTATAATGAATGCATTTTACAATCTTATCTCTTAATAAGTCTGGAAGGTGACTCTGTTCTCACTACCCCTTCTTCCCACCCCCATCCCTCCTCCCCTAAGGATCAAGATAAGAGGTTTCACAATTAAGGTAACCAATAGCTACTGAACATTTGATTGCAGGTAACAAATAACTACTGAACATTTGATTGCAGACTTCACCAACACTGGGCCCTGCCTGTAGGCTGATTTCATCTGTGTGCAATAACAGCAGGGAGTGTTACCCCAAACAGGAAAGGTTTCAAGAAAATTGTATTCACTGTACTGCTGGTATAAATTAACCAAAAAAATAGGAAGGTAACAAGGGATATTTCACTTGTCTATACAGGATAAGCAAACTTACTTGTTTGCTGCAAAGTTTGGACAGAGTCACCTTCTCATCAATGACTCTATGGAGAGAAGTTTCCTGATCTTGTATCATTAACATGGCTTGGCAGAGGGTGCAGTAGGGGTCGTGGAGGGGGGAACTGCAGCTGTGTTGTCCCTGCAAGGGTTATGGCTGCAGCTGCATTTTCGTTACCCCAGTTCCTGCTCTATTCCCAAGTGTTGTGGTTGGAGCTCTTCCAGTTCATAAGCCTGTGACACCTTACCCGTATCAGCTTCCTTTCCCTGCTTATTAATAAAGATAAATGAATGTTATTTCAGTGAGCAGGTAGTGAAACCTAAGATAGGGATCATAAGGAAAAAGGAACTCTGAGAGGTGGGAGCTGTTTCAACAAGAAGTCATCTTGGACAGTGTTTTAAGAGGCATATTGCACTGTGAGCAGTGAACTAGAATCCAGAAGTGATCTTTAACCATGCAATTTCATTAATAACTAAAGCAAAAATATTGGAACTGTGTTGATGTTAGGAAGTTGGGAGGACTTACCTGTCCAGATGATGTTATCTAGAAAAGACTAGATGAACCTGAAAGCCAAAGAGATTGAAATCTGATAGGTATAAAGTACAACTTCATGCTGCAAGGAACTAACTACTGAAAGGAAGGGACTGTGGTGTGTGATGTAGGAGAATTTGCCTGTGAAACGTGGACATTCTGGGAATGATGTGATCACCAATAATGAGAAGCAGAGTTGTTCTGATGGCCTCATCAAGACTTTCCCTTACCCACACTCCTAAATATATTTTGCATGTGAACAGTTCTTGATGGTAACTTTTGCCCTAAAAGGGCAAAACCCACAAAATATTCCAGCAGTCATTTTGGAAGTAAGCAGAGCATCCAAAACCTCATTAAAATCAGAGCTTGAGTATCTGTAGCTGCCTGTTTGGAGTGACTGCAATAGATGTGGTTCTCTGGTTTTGCTGCTCTGACTGCAGCTGTAAGGCCGGTTCGAGCTTTCCAGCTTCAGTGGGGCATTTCACACACATATCATATTTCATCTGTGGAAGAGCTGATGCTTGGTGCCGTAAAGACAAATTAGGATCTCTGAAATAATTTCCTTTTTCTCTTCGCAACATGCTATTACTCTTAATGAGGCTGAGTGCTGGCAGGTTATGTCCAGCTTTGGTATGGAAATCAGAGACCAGAACTTTATTCCTTTTACTGCCTCGAAGGTAATTTTTTATGAGTTCTCAACTTGATGCTGAGTTCAGTGAACGTGGATTTCCTCCAAGAACTTCCCATTCTAATTATTACTCTTCTTGGCCAGCCCGGCCATCCGGGAGCAGTACAGCTCGTCCGGTTTCGCTCTGTTGTCCTGTTGATGCAGATGAGCAGCACCGTGTGTATGTGTGAATAATTTATGGATTGTTATGGGGTTTTGTGCTCTGGATGCACATTTGTACTGTTGACTACAACCATGCAGCAGTTAGTGATGTCCCTTTTTCCCTGTATCTTCTTTTTTCAGGCTAGTCCGGGAGGTTACAGGTGTAAATGTCAACATGAGGGTTGGAATCCACAGTGGGCGAGTTCACTGCGGGGTCTTGGGCCTTAGGAAGTGGCAGTTTGATGTGTGGTCCAACGATGTGACATTAGCCAACCACATGGAAGCAGGGGGCAAAGCTGGGTAAGTTGCTTCATCAAAGCTCTTGTGGTTATCCATACAACTTTCATTCTAAATCTGTAAGAATAGCGGCATGGCTAAATAAACTGAGGTTTATTCCAGTAGGTGGAACCTCTCCCTGACAGGACGTGGCTTTGTAGGTATATAACTTTTTCAGAGTTTACAATAACTTGTCTTTTGTCTCTTTCAAGGCGCATCCACATAACAAAAGCAACCCTGAACTATCTCAATGGAGACTACGAGGTGGAGCTGGGCTTTGGAGGGGAACGCAACGCTTATCTCAAAGAGCACAGCATCGAGACCTTCTTGATCGTGCGGTGCAGCCAGAAACGGGTAAGACCCAACAGACTAAGGCAGGCTTAGGTACTTCTAGTAACTAAATGGTCTCTGACACACCAAAGCAGAGTGAACACCAGCCTTTATGGATGAGTCACTTGACATGCAGTGACAAAAATTCCTGTTTCCCTCTCTCCTTCCTGAACTTTTCTATGCATGGAAAGGAGTAACCACCATCTGCATAAGGTTTCTGCATTAAGTGCTTTCTAGTTCTCTCAAAGAAACTGTCCTCAGTTGTTTTCAAAATCATCTTGGAAAATGTTGTTAATATAGATAGGTACTTTGTACTGGTACTTAAAGGAATAGATTAAAACCACAAAGGTCTCTTCTCTGTCAGATTAAAGAGATGATTTTGTCCACCTGCTCACCAGATAGCCATGAACATAAAGATTAGAGCACTTCCCATCATTGCTTTTCAGCCTCTGTTGCTGAAGGTGGGATAAACTGGCCCACTGTAATGATGGGTGATCACCATGACAGGAGGATGAGATCATACCTACTGCTATGACACGGGTCAGGCTGCACAGAATAAGGCTACTAGGGCACTACTGATTTGAACCTGAATCAAGTCAGGCTGATGTGGACTTCAGCCAATATATCTTGTTTTTGTGATGCTGCCAAGAACAGATGTTACCACTAGTTTGTATTCCTTTTAAAAATGGTAGGGTATCATACTAGAAAAAGATCTTTTTGATCATCTGGTTGAACCTAGGCACTGCTATTTCTCAAAGTAATTTCTGCTCTGTAGACACTGCTTTGCTATTCATAGCATGGACAAGCATATAAAGATTGGCCTGAATTGAAAATTATTTCAGATTTTTTAGACTCTAAAATCAATTAAACCTTCCCACAGCTGTAAATATGACTGCCATGAGATTAAATGAATTAGTGTTTGTGACATGTTCCAATAGCACGGTTGATTTGAATAACTCTAACACCTGTACAGAAATACTTTGTTACCTTTGCCTCATTTCCTGAGAGAATGGAAGCCTCAAATCTCCTTAATGGATATTGTGTAAAAAATCTCCAAGAAAATCCCTTATCATCTGCTAAAGAGAGAAGCTGAGGTTTTGGTTTCTATATGCTCATAAGATAAATCTCATTAACAATTGTCAATCTTCAAAAGAGGATTAGAACTTGCACTGTAAGATTATTGTTTCCTGAGCATCGCTGGCTGTCAGTGGGCCAGCTGATGTTTATACATAAATCACTACTTCTTTGCAGGGCAGATTTAGGAACATAAACCAAAATACCCTTATCCTGTGGCAGAGAACCTATATTGACTTCTTAAATTGTGCAGTCACCGAGTTGTCTCCATGTTCTTGTGGAGAACAGGAGGTTTCTCTGGAGAGAAGAGGAAAACATAATATTTCAGGACTGTACTGCTTGCCAGTGTGGACAAAAAATTCAAAAACAGAGACTTTAGAGCACTTGAGACTTGACTTGATTTTTGAATACAGGGCTGTGTTTTGAATAGGAGACTGAACAGAGACTGAGGAGAGATGTGCATTCCATTCCAGACAGACTTGGAGGAACTTGCATCTTTGTGCCTTGATTTTCTCTGGTAAAAGAAAATGGGCCATTCTTTCACTGCTTTATATGTATTTATTGCAGCTCTGTTCCATAGTGTAGCCCCCAGCTGAAGTCTCTCAGCACTACTATAATGCTGCTGTAACCTCCTGCATGCCAGAGTAGCTGAGAACTGGGATATGTGCATGGCCTGTGTAATTATTGGGATAAACTCCAACATTAATAAGCTGCTATCCAAGGCCATGGACATTAGGTGTGCAGAGTTTGAAGGGCTTTTGCTTTGCCCATACTGCTGCAACTTTCATGCTCCCATAGCTATTTTTTTATCTCTTTGTGAATAGTTTCATAGAATCATAAAGTAACTTGGGCTGGAAGGGACCTTTAAAGATCATTTCATTCCAACCCCCTGCCATGGGCAGGGACACCTTCCACTAGAACAGGTGGCTCCAAGCCTCATCCAGCCTGGCCTTGAACACTTCCAGGGATGGGGCATCCACAGCTTCTCTGGGCAACCTGTTCCAGTGTTTAAAGTTCTCTCCCTGTTCAAAAATTCACTTATATGTAGTATGAAGATCAGAAGTTAGAAAAGATTTCTGCCATAGTCAGGTCAGTCAGTCTTGAACATTTTCCCTAACACTGGGCGAAGTTCTGGTACTTTACTTTGTCCTTTCATTTATACTTGATTTTAATGACTTCTTATGATGTATTTAGCCAGGTTTTGAGTTCAGTCTATTCCAGTAATGGCCATAAAATGTTCACCTAACTTAGTAATGGGTTCCTGTGCATTGTGTCTGGGTGCCTGCCATCCTCACACCCAAGGCTGGGATTTGCACTGGCCTGAGAGCAGGTGCACGCTTGACCCAAGCACTGTTTGCCTGAGCTATTCCTCAGTTCACACAGGCAGACTTGAATTATCTGAATAGCTGGCCCATTGGTCCCACAGCCATGAAAACCCCGCAGTACTGTGAGTTGCAATGAATATATAAAATGTAATGGAATCTGTTCCATACCCTTTCTGTTTACTGATGCCGTGGGGAGCCATAACTTTGTATTTTCTGTCTTTTTTATTCGTTTGACTTTTTCATAGTATTAATGCCATTTCTCAGGCACAGAGCAAATGGGAGGAACATTTATCTAACATTTTTGTTCCAGGAACTCAAACTAACTTCTTCTTTGAAAATATTTTTTTTCTTTTTCCTTTTTAAGAATGTTAACTGGAACACATTGGAGTTGAGTTTTAGGGGAAAAAAAACCCTAGATTCTACTCACTCTTTACTAATATTCCTAGAGTTGAAAATGTAGTCTTTGTTTTCTGTCTGGTACACAGAAGAGTTGCTATATATTAAAAGAGAACAAACTGCAAAGTTTTAAAATCCAGTCTCTTTAGGTTTCTTTCTCTTCGTCTTTACCTCCAGGTGTGCCTTCACCATTCTGTTTGCTCTGTGGTTCTGCTGCTCTTGTGGGTGAGCACTTGCCTGTGAAGAGGGCAGTGCTCAGAAACCCCAGAGCAGTGCAGGAGTGATTACTGTTGCAGTGTTACGTTCCCCTAGAAAAAGGTTTTCATTGTTTTTTGGGGTTTTTTTAAGCATAGATCCAAAGTTCCAAATCTCTTTTCCTTGGATTTTGATAATTAAATTACAAAACAGTCCTAACTACATGAGATACGAAGGGTGCCATGCATTTCATTGTAATGTGAGCCTATAGATGTATGTGTATATATATATGTATATATATATATATTTTTATATGGATTAAAGTATACATATTAATATATATAAAGTAGTTTTTGTCATAAAACTAACAGGCTGTGCCATAAAGGTCTGTTGAATCTTTTGCTGTGGGTTTTTTTGCTCCCATCAGTACTAGCAGTGGGCTGCTCTAAACCCTAGTGGCTCTGGTTGTCTGGTGTCTGCAGTTAGTCAGCAATTGTACCCTCTCTCTTCCTCTCAGCCTTTTTTCTCCCGAGCCAAACTCTTCTAATGTCTTCACACAATGAACAAGAGACCAGCACAAGCTCTCACATTTTCCTGGTCATCAAAGGAAACCTTTACCTTTTGCAAAGTTGCATTATCTTGGCGTCTGCTGTTTATTCTGTGATGAACTAATGTGATTTCTGATAATGAAGTGAAGTTTCTGTCTGTGATCTCCAAGGGGATGATCATGTATTTTGTACACTTGAGTGTCTCAGGTCCTATTTCTACTGTGCTGGTCCTCAAATGTCAGGTGCTAATACTCCTTTTCTTCTTCTCTATCAAGAACCATCTCTGCTGCTCTCATTAGCCAAGTCTGTCTTTCCTCACTTGCTGCCAGATGAAATAAGAAAAAAATTCAACAACATCTGCCCTGAGAGTAATAACTGAGTAACTCTACTAGTAACTTTCATCCAGACTAATACTCCCTCATTCAGCACCATCCCTTGCCACTTCACTAGAAACCAGCTCTTTGCCCAACTTCATATTCCCTGTCTGTCTCAAACATTGGTCTCCAGCACAGCACTTTGTCAAATGCTCTGTGGAACATACAAAACCAGTGAGAGCTACTGGGTTTTTTCTCTTTAGAAAAACTTGGATTTAAGGCTGTTAATCCAAGCCCAGCTGCTCTATAAGTTCTGTGTCATGATCCCTGACTAAATAGTTATTAAAAATATCTGTTACCAGAACTGAAATTGCAGTTGGCAGTTTCCCACAGATCTGGGTTGTCATCTGACTTCAGCACATCACATTTAAGTTTTTCTTCCAGACATGGTTTAGTGGGACTTGGCAGCGCTACATTTACAGTTGGACTCAATGATCCTGAAGGTCTTTTTTCAACCTAAATGATTCTGTGATTCTAAGCTTTCCATTTATAACCCTATGCTTATGAGCCTTCTTCCCTTTGGCCTCTATTGTGGCAGTAGTGATTGAATGGAGAGAAGTAATCTCTTCCTTCAGTTCTAGAGTAATGAAGAATTTTAAGTTTCTGTTCTCCTCACATGATACAGGATGACTTACACAGGGTGTCTTGTCTCCTTATTCAGTAGTTTTCACATTCATTGGATATGTGTTTCTAATGGCCTTAATACCTTAGCATGGAAGAAATGCAGGAATTCTCCAAGATCTTTGCCTTTCCTCCATTACTGTACTTGCATCTTCATTCTTTATCTGAAAGTCTGTGTTTCCAGATAAACATCAGTTTATCAGCTAGAATTACTATAACTGTTGTCCATATCTCAGTGATTCCCAAACTTAACCCCCAGGCATTGCAGTAGACTACACAACATTACTCAGTACAGTGTCTTTATCCCTCTGTAGAGTGGTTTTGTTTTATTCTTGTTACACTTGTATTTTCAGTTTACCCTGCAGACTGTAGTGTTCCTAACACACAGCTCTGCTCCTTTGCCTTCACAATTTTTATATCTGCCCTTCAGTCCCAGTCATTACTGCCATCCTGTCACATCCCTGCTATTCTTACACTACTCAATTTAGTTATTGTCATACCCAGTAGTCCCAGTTCTTGTTCTGCCCAGGCTTCTGGTGTTTGTACGGGAACATGTCACTTGGTGGGCAACTTTCTGCTCTTCTCTGAGCTCAGGTACTGCAGTAATTTGCAGAATCACAACCACTCTTCCCAGGATTTCTAATCACTGGTGAAAGCTTTACTCTGAGAAGGGTGCAGAAGCACATGTTTGGAGGAGTGAGAAGCAGAAACCTTAAGGTGAATAGGATTTTAACAGACTATTAGGTTTACAGCTACTTTTATTGTCCTCACCATTGTCAGAAGTCTGGGGAAATGCTTTGCTTTGAACACAAGTAGAAACAAAACATGCCTGTCAACAGATGAGCAATACTGCTGACCAAACACACTGTGCTGAGTGCACAGTCTGCAAAGGGAAAAAATGTTTATTTTTTTCTAATGTCTTTCAATTGCATTAAACATGGGTGTTTCTTTTAACAATAGCAGGTACACAAGAGTTTCAGAAAGGATTGTTGGTGGTGACCTTAAAACAGCTCAACAAAACTTTGGCTGTAACTCCTAGAAAAACAATTCTCATTCTTTTCTAAATAATGTCCTGGAACTCCATCCAGCTGAAGAAACAAAATGGTCCTTTAAATGTTGAGCATGTGACTCTCCTAAAACACAGTCAATCTAATGTGATGATGCCTCAATTTAACACATTTAATCAGAGCTCAGCAGGGTTCCACCCATGTAGATTTATGAAGGCAGTGGTTTGGAGCATGTAGCACTGCACGAAATACCATTCACATGTCAAAAAGACTTCAAGACAATTTAAAGAATAATATGTAGCTGAACCTGATATGGCTGATCCATGCTCAGATTTTACTGATTTGTTGCACTGATAGTGATCAATATGTTAGAAAATCCTATCACACGCTGAAGAAGTAACAGGCATTCTTGAGTCAATTGATAAGTATGAGAAACCCCCAGCTCTTTCTGCAGTTTTGCTGTAGCATTAGCGTAGCTCAGTGTGTGGGAACTGGTGGTGGGAACACAATAAAACCTCTGGGAATAAGATTTACAGTCTCTTTGTGAGTCCAGATTTGAAAAGTTCCCACAACAGCTTTCTGGAGCTTAGCCACTTTAAATCTGAAAAACTCATTGCTGTCAGAAGCTCTTGCACCTGCTCCTGTTGTTGGTAGTACCTGTAATGAGTAGGACTGAAAGGTCCTATTTCTGTTTCTTTATTTCTATTTTTCAGTCTTGTTATGCCTTTCCTTGTTATGGCCTGTGTGCAGATTGTCCTTGTGCTGTCACTTAGCCAGGAAGAAACGAGGAGGTGTCCTCATAAATTTCTACAGAAGAGCTGTGACCCTTCTAACTCTTCATTTTTAGAGTTTGTTGTTACCATCACCCACTGAACAAGTGATTTTGCAGAAAATAAGTTAGCTCAACTTTTTAAAATATCAGGTTTTAGGTTTTTTAGTAAGTATTGATGTTAACAGCAAAGTCCTATTGTTCAAGATAATATAGTAGCACATTATGTAATGTGGGAAAGCAAAAATGCACTCTGCTTGTATATGTGTGTTTTAATCTGATTGGAAATTTTGCTGCAACACAGTTCACAATCCAGTGGAAACTTCCTATAAGGGGTGGGGGGGAGATACTGCCAGAGTTCATGTATTTATGGTGCCTGACCTCATGGTTAGAAACAGTCTGAGAAGAATATATTGACTCACTTGTCCTGCCCTTACCTCAACCCAGATTTGTCAATACACACGTGTGAGGTCTTTTATTTCCTTCAAATTCATCGAGTGGTGTGTCAGACTCACCAGCACCAGCAGCAGGTACGAGGATCACTCACTGGCTGAGAGGGGTAGTATGTCTTCATGGATTTTTGGCATTGAGGCTTTTCTCAAACTCTAACCAAATTGACTAACTCATGGGGTGAAAACCTGCTGTATATAACTTTTATCATCTGTTGATGTAAAGGCATTTGTGAAGTAACCAAATAGCTTTGCTTTTATGGGTCCCTAGACTAGTTTCGACATCTGGGTTTTTTGATTCCTTTTGGTTGAAAACCCTTCGCTTAGTTGGAATAAAATGGGTTGACAGGGTCACTTCTGTTATTGAAAACAGTATATATTTGTGTGGAGGTAATGAAACTGTAATTCCTACCAGTGTTCTGGCATCACATCACAGAAGAAAGAAGCATAACTCCGAAAAAGATTGCATAACTGCAAAAAAAACACAAGAAAGTGCTACAAATGGTGGCAGAGAGTATAAAGAGCAGTGACTTTTCAAAAACAAAACCTCAAACCAACTCAAATCTGGACATCAGCATTGCATCACATTAATATATTTTTAGAAACATTTAAAAGCCGTCTCTCCTGGAGGTTATCCAGGGGCTGCTCTGTCATGACTGCTCATGTGAAAGTCAGCTGGTGCCAAGCAACGGGGTTTTCAGCTCTTGCAGATGAAGCAGTGGTGGGTTCAGCGCGGGGCAGGGGTGATGTGGGAGGCACTTGCTGTCCCGGGGGTGTGCCGGGTGGGAGCACGTGTGCTTCTCCCCAGCAAACATCCCGAGGAGCTGACAGCTCCCTTAGGTTTGCTCCCACAGAGTTTCCGTGTGTCCTCCTGGCTGGCTGGAAGAAGGTCTTTGCTGGCTGCTGACTGTCCTGGGGCCAGCTGGGGGTCTGTCCCTCCCCAGTGGCACCGTGTCCCCAGCCAGCAGCCACGGAGCTTCTGGCACTGCATTCCTGGGAATGTTTGGTGCCTGTGTGGTGAGCTGTGGTCTCCTGGGAAATGTTATCGTTGTAGCTGTCTCTTCTTTGCAAGGAAAGAGAAGATCATTTCCCATGCTTGTCAATCAGGCAGCTCTCCCCAGCACTGAATTTTAGCAAGGCTTTTTAAATTTAATTAAAAAAAAACTAATTTAAGGCAGCACAGCACTCCCTGGTTACCATGGAAGTAACACCAGGTATTTTGCAAACTCCTGAGAGGTGCAAGTTACAGTGAATAGTGGAGAACCAAAATAAATAGGTAGGGAATGCAAACTCCAGGCAAGAAAAGATGTGGACCTACTTGTTGTGTCATATAACACTTGAACCAAAATTCTGGAGTTGAAAGCAACTGATGCTTTCTTTTTAAATAACTCGGTTGTCTGAACACTTTCTGAAATCCAAAATTAACTATCATGTCTGGGTTTTTTTCTGTAATGTCATGGAAGCAGCAATTCTCCTGAAAAGGTTTAATCTCTCAAGTAATAAGCAGCCAAGTTGTAGCTGTCCCCACCCTGCGAATTTTCAAGCTCTCCAGAGTTTGTCTCTTTTAAGCAAGGATGTAATAATTGCCAAACCCCTCTGCCTTCTGAGTCAGTGCAGGTAAATCACACAGTCCTCACTGAGCCAGGCTGCAGTGCAGCCCTTGCTAGAGAAGGTTCAAGGGTTTGATCGTGTGCAATGAATTCCCATCTTCCTGCAGAACACCCTCCGTGTAGAAACCTGCCTGTCTCTTTGGCAAGGGAATGCATTCAAGATAAGGAACTAATCTGCCTGTAGTTTAGCCCCGTTACATGCTGTGCTTCTGTGCTCTTGAGCTGGAATGAAACCCACCTGACAGATCCTGTGCAAATTTCTCAGTAAGCTCCTGTTATGGCCAAGATTCAAAACCAGCTCTAACAACAAAATCAAAGACTTTGCCCAAACTTCAGGAAAGTTAGCGTCAGTGATAAAATTTCAAGCCAGCATTAGGGTAGAGGAGGCCGTTTTGTCACACTCTGCAATTACGTTACCCTTAACTTATACATAGTTAAGTTGTCTGCAAGATTTCCATACTTTCCTTAGCATGTCTGGGAATATGCTCCTTCAGGTGTGGAAAATTATTTACTTGTATCTATGGAGAAAGGTGTCCTTTATTCCCATAGTTTTAAGGAGTTTCAAGGCTCCTATTCTTCAACCAGGTCACTCTGGGTGGTGTTTCTCTTCCAGATGTAACAGGGTTTTTTTTGTTTTTGAGGGACCTCTATGTAGTATCTCAGCTTGGAACTGCAGTTTTTAATCTGAAACTATTCATTTGGATTTGGTTTACCAAAAAAACCCCAAACAAACAGAGGTATCTCAGTTTTGGAATGTTTCCTGTGTTTTCCCAGGTTATGCTGGTTACTCAGAACAAGTAAAGGAGTAACATGGTGGGTGCCACTAGGGGCAAGTGTTCTAAAACCTGGGAAATAAAAAGAAATGGTGGACTGGGACCGCTTCTGATCAGCAGCCACTTCATAAAGTTCAAGGTGCAAGCCAACTTTTGGAGCGAGAGATCAGAAAGTGAGAGGTGCTTGGAGAACGACTGCCATGTAAATGTTTCAAAATTTATTCTGCATTTCTCTCTCCTTTGTATTGCAGAAAGATGAGAAGGCCACGATAGCCAAGATGAACCGTCAGCGTGCGAATTCCATCAGCCATAACCCACAGCACTGGGGTGTTGAGCGGCCCTTCTATAACCACCTCGGAGGTCACCAGGTCTCCAAGGAGATGAAGAGAATGGTAATGCCTTGCTTTATAGACATTAATTTATTTTCTTCTTAATACATCATTGTATATCCCTCTTACTTTGTCTGAAGGTTTTTACAGCCCTGAGGGTGCTTTCCAAACGGGGGTGTTAAATTCCACTGTGACTCCAGAAATATCGATAGTGGGTACACCTGGAGGTGAGTGATTGTGAGATGAGGCACAAGGCTGTTTGAGAGAGGAAGGGAGGTTGAATGGCACAAAGAAGCCTCTTTTGTCTGACTTGTCCCACATTCTGAAAACTCATCCAATCTGTGTGAGAAGACATGATTATCTGCAAAAATTGCTCAGTAACTCAAGCATTCAAGCAGCATCTGACATACAGTTCTACTAGCTCATCACAGACTTCAGTACCTGCAAAGGTTCCTTGCTTGCATTGTCACAGGTGCTGTTCTCCATCTCTAAGCTACGTGCCCCTGTGCCCTCAGGAAGCACACTGGTGTGTTTATCTCTCTCTATAATACATTCTTGAGTACATGGATTAATTGGCCTAAGGTTGCATCTTCATTTCTTGCTCCTACCTTTCAGTTTTTCCAAATTAAAATGAACAAGAGCTAGTTAGCAATGCAACTGGACTGAGAGCACTTCTATGGCTTATGTTACATGAAGCTGTCATGGTATCTTTGTTTCCTGCAATAAAGATTAAGAAGATATTTTCTATTATAATGGCTATTTTTAATAACAGTGCAAATATTTAGGACCTCTATAATTGCATGTATAATTAGATTCTTCTATAACCTTATTTATGCAGCTTCTGACCCTTTGTGCACAGTCAAAAGTGTGTATTTGTTGCTCACTGTGTTGTCCATAGTCGAAGTTCTGCTCCAGATCACCAAAGCCTTAAAGAATTCAAAGAACACCTTTACATGACATTCAGTGCTACAGCTTAAAAATTTAGGCATGGCTATAAGCAACTCCATAGGGTGTCTTCTAATGGGAAGTGCTGGCACATCTATTAATAGCTGGTGCTAATATTATTCAATCATAAGATTATTTTCCACTGCTAAACCAAATTTGTTAATCTCCATAGTAATATTTCTTTCATTTCTCAGATCTCCCAGCAAGGGCTTCTGACATGATCATACAGATCAGTGGAACTGTGCATTTTTTATGTGGGCTTTTCAATAGGATGTGCTCAATAGGCATGACATTATTAGAAGAGACTCATCACACTGGCACATAATTATAAGTTTCTTTGAATAGCTTTTAAGGGGTTTTTGCAGCCTCCTGTTCAGAAACAAGGTATATGCATGCCAAATGGTATTATGCTTCTTGGTGTTAATTACAGTTTGCCGTGTCTAGCTGGTTGTTCAGTTGGAAAAACATAATTATTTATTGAAATACCAAGCTGAGTCCTAAAAACTTCACTGCCCCTCACTTGCAGGAGGAAAGACATCTTTTTTTTGCCTTGTCTTGAACCTTTCCCTGTAATGCTGTTTACCTTTTTGAAAATTCAGCAGCTCAGAAAATCTCTTCCACTCAACCTGCTTCTGTACTGCCTCTTGAATTAAGCTCTTTTCTGAGAAGCTGATGTTGCATGCATCAGGCTGTTTCTTGAAAACCAATTTAAGCCTGATTCAGATGTATTATTTTCAACCAGACTTCTTGTTGTTCTTGTGGGCTGTTTTTAAAAATCTGTCATTTACAGTATTTGCCACTACTATATGTTTGAGATGCATTAGTGAAAATGAAAACAGGCTGCTCCCTGTGACCCAGAGACCATTTTGATATCTGCTGGATGGACATTTTATTGGTTAGATCATAGGAGCAATTTCTCCATCTCCTGATTTAACTTGCTGTGTTAACTTCTACTTTAAATATGCATTTCTTTGTACCACCCAGCTTTGCACAGTAGTTTGTAATCTCTAACATTGTGTTACATGGATGTTGTATGTGCTTAATGCATGCAGAGTGTGCACTGGCTGCAAACTGCCTGCTTAGAGATACAAAATGCAGAGAGACAGAAGGGGAGCAGAACTACAAAGGCTTTTATCGGTGCTCCTCTGGGATGACATGTCATTGATCTTGGTAAGCAGCACCAGCTTTCAAACCTCCTGAAAATGTGCTCTTTGTTCCACATCACCCACCTTTCCCCCACATCTCTTGCATGCAATTACATGTAGTCTTTTTTCTTGGAAGCTATGAATATGTAAGGTTGGATATGCCAAAGGCAGGCAGTGCAGTATTGCCTTTCTCTTTAAAACCTGGAGCTCCTTAGCCCTGTAATTTCAAAACAGGTATTTATGAGGGCAGTTGTGAGAGAGTCCTCAGGCAGGAGCCAGGTAATGAAGCAGCAGTGTGCAGTTACATTATATTGATGTGTGGATATGAATGCATTTGTGTGTAGGGGATAATAAGGGTGGTTATAAAGGGCACTGGGTTTTGTTACAAATGTAAAACATTTTGCAGTATGAAGAAAACCATGTTTACAGAAAAAAAGAGACGGGTTTTTTGCGGCTTTACTTACAATTCCCCGAAAGAGAATACTAAAGTTCCCTGAATTGCATTTTTGGGAATGAACTGTTATATTTAATAGAAGATGGGATTATTTTGGCCATTTTTCTTTCCTGTGAGTGCTGGCTCTGGTAGCTGTCTCTGTTCTCAGGATATATTAGTGGTAGTCCTAGATGAGATGGATTAGTGTCAAAGATAGCCATACACTCCTTCTTTTCTCCTCTTTTGTCACAGCATTTCAATGCACTGCCTTGTCTGGGCACATCAGCAGCCAGTGGAGTTTGTGTGTGACAGCAGCCTGGATAGGGGCATGGGGAGCTCTTTGGTCCCTGCTTTCTCTCCATGTTGTGGTTTGGAGCTTAGCCTGTGCTGGGTCCAGCAGATTTTCTACCACGCTTTTAGGCTGTTTTTCCCTTGAGCATGCAAGAGGTTATTCAGACACATGCATCTACATATGAACAAGACAAAATATCTTACACTTGTCCCCACAGCAGTAATCTAAAATGTCTCGGAAAACTGGGGTTGCTTTCCTACCCTGCCTAACTGGGGCCTGAGTCTGCTGGGACTGTGGCTGCATCAGCTCACCCCATCCTGCCAGCAGCCCCCACCTCCCTCACGCACCAGTCTGCTCTCCAGACAATCACAAGTCCTAAATTTTCCCTTTCCATTGCTTAGCAGTGGCCTCTCTCATCGTGCAGAGCCTCCAGGGAGGCAGCAGGCTGGAGACAGGGAGGTTGGCCATTGCTGACCCTGACCCCCATTAGCTGGTGGAGACACTGCCTGGAGAGTTGGGGTCTGGGCTGAGTTGGGCTTCCAGGGATCAGTGGCTGCCCCTGAAGGTAAACTGGCAGCAGAGGAAGATGAGATATAAATGCCCTGGGAGGGCAAAGAGCCTTGCTCTGAGGTGGCGGGCTCTGCTGGAGCCCTGGCACGGGGAGCCCCCGCTGCTGGACGGGGATGCTGCTGGCAGGGAGCAGGACAAGGGCTGTCTCACTCCCTCTGGGCAGGCAGGGGAACCTGGACAGGATCAACTTGGTGGCTGTATAGAATATGAACAGAGCCAGAGCATGGCAGAACAGCAGAGCTGCTTTCTATTTTTACTGGGTTTTACAGCTTGTTTTCTTGTTTCCTAAACAAAGGCAATCAGTCCAGGACCAGTGACTGTATCTCTCTGGAAATTGCAGACTTTTGTGCTGCTCTTTCCCCCAAGTCTCTGTACAGTAGCCTGTCTCCCTGGTCCAGTTTTTAATTGCAAAAGGGTCAAAAATAAATGGAGTTGAAAGCATTTGAGAGTACAGATATATTTATAGCTATAATAATATTTATACACCACTGAGAAATACTTTGCTTTTCCCAGTATATATTTCAGAGTGCTTTTATAAATATTGATGGATTTTAGACTTCTGGAAATAATATTCATGTCTCAGTTTTCATCAGCAAAACAAAAATGCTATTAAAAAAAGAAACCAATTTGGGGATTGTAGTTGACTGTAAACTGAAAGAGGTTTTTTGTAAACAGCAATAAAAAGGCAAATGTTGATACCTCCCAAAATTACAGGGCTGTGCTAGGTGACAGATGATTCTCTTGCATCTTTTACCCTGCTCAGCATTATCTGGAAACCACATCCAGTTTGGAATAACATCATTTAGGAGGATGTGGATGAATTAGAGATAGTCCAGTGAAGAAAATTACAAATTAGCAGAGTTTCAATGTGTGACCTATAAAGAAGTGTTGAAGTATTGTGTTTGCTCGGTCTAGAAGGGGAAAGACTGATTAGAAACAAGTCTTCAAATACAGGAAGGTTTGTAAGGACAAAAACAATGATAAATCATTCTCCATAGCTGTAAAGGACAGGATTAAAAATAATGATTATAATTTGCTGAAAGGAACATCTAAGTTAAGAAAAAAGTCAGGTATAAGGAACAGGCTGTATAAAAAGCTTTGTGAAATTGCTGATTTTCCTGAACAGATTTTAATTATTTTCTTCAGGACTCTTTGGTCTGGAGGGGTGTCACAAAATCCTTTGCAAATACACAAACAATAACATTTAAAATTCTGTATTAGGAGAATGTATATTGAATAAAGAATATTGAGAATAATATGAGATAAAGATTTTAGAAAGTTTCCAAGCTAGGCTGCACAGAACTTCATGGCATCAATCCCCACCTTTGTGTAGGAGCCAGCTATACCCACAACATTTCTGACAGGTGTTTGTCTGGCCCTTGTCTGAAGACCCCAAAGGGGAAATCCTTTTCAGCAGTTTGATGATTTTTCTTGATGTTTTGCTTTGCATTCCCTCGAGTTTGAAACCACAGTGCTGCGTGAGCTGTTCACAGTTTCATTTGCTCACCTTTACAATTGTCTTCTCTGTATATTTGAAGACTGTAACCAGGTCTCTGCACAGCTCTGATTCCCTCAACAAGTTTGTTCCCTGTGCAGCCTGGTGGTTGTTCTTGTTCCCCTCTGAGCACTTGTCATTTCATTGATAAGAGGGATTGCCCACACTGGACTCAGCACTCATGCTGAAGTTTTATTCCTGCTAGCCAGAATATTCGGGTCATTTTCAAGGTCTAACAGACACCCTTGACACAGGCTGATGCTGTCTGGGTTCCAAAAAAACCCCCACATTAATTGTGCCATGAGACCTCCCCATCTGTGGATAGTCCTGCTGTTGGATCTTAAGGCTACTTTCGTATTAGTTTTACACTGGCTGGTATGGCAGAGCACCTTGGCTTGGTCCCTTGTGCACATTTACGGGAAGGTTTACTTCAGAGACAGAGACCTCTGGGTTGTCATAGTCAATTATGAGCAGAGTAGCTAATGGGATTACTGAGTCCACACTGGCAGATTTCCTTTTATTTTTTCAGCTGCTGGAAGTGTTTAGCATTAGGAAGCTTAGGAGCACAAAGAGGAAACCCTGAAAATTGCAATACTGATTTGAGTCTGACTGTGCTTCTGTCATGACTCTGAGTGCAACTAATGAAGCGTTTAATCTGCAATGAAATTGATGTTAGTGACGAAGTAAAAACTGAAATAAAATCAAATACGGATCATTTATGTGTAGGAAATATTACTGCACACAGATGTTAAAAGATGTGAGACATGGTTATAAAAATGGTGCAATAAAGAACAAGCTCTTCTTTCAGGTAGGCACTGCCTGATCCCTTGTGGTGCTGCTCAAAGCTCTGCACAGCCTTCTACATGATACTTGGTTGCTTGGTGTTTGCTTTCTAATGAAACAATACTCATCTGCAAGCCTGGTCATTCAACCATGAAATATAATTCTTGTCCTATTTCCCCTGTCCTAAATCAAACAATTCTTTGCACGTTGCATTGTAAATACAGCTCATTTCCTCCCTTTATGTCTCCAAGTTACCCTTACAATAGATCTTGTTACTTGGAAATCAAAGTTGGGGAACAGGTGCACCAGAGGAACAGATGCTGTAGCTGGTTCTGTGCCAAGTCTACTGCTTAAACATCAGAAATGATTAAAATTTAAAATAAAGCTCAATAGGACAAGTTTTCCTCAGTCAATAGTGCAGCTCTATCAAAGAGAAGTGGATTTGAGTCCATGAATTAGCATGAATTAGAATTAGGTTCACCCTCCTTCTAAAGGTTTCATTTAACTGCAGGTCACCATTATCCTCTTTTCCAGCAATCATCTGCTAAATCTGGTAATTGCAACACTGACGTCAGCAAAGCTGGACAGGGGCACCCAATGGAGAAGAATTTGACCCACTATTTTTTCACTGCTATTGTAGTAATCAAGCTTGTAATCAAGCAGGAGGAAACTCAAAATCCTTTCTGCTGTAATCTCCACATATTGCTATAGACCTGGGAGGAAATTGTTAGTCTAGTCTGGGCTTTATAGAGCAAATTTGGTTTTGATAGCTCACAAACTGCAAGGGGGGGAATCCTATCCTGCAGTCCCGCTGTGTAATTGCTTTGGTGCTTACCTGAAAGGAGGGTTTGCCTCATTCCCACGTTCCACAGGATCTCATGTAAATGAGTGGGAGCACAATGTACATTGCTCAAGTGATCAGAGGCTTCACACAGTTTTGTACACTCATCTGTTAACCTCACTTTTATTCTAGTTGATCAGGGCTTGCAGTCATCTTTGATTAAGTCCTTTAAAAGTGGGATAAAAGTCAGGAAGATGCTGCAGCAGATCTGCAGCTGCTTTTGTGAAACCTTGGTGGAGTTTGGTATTTGCTTGGAAGTCTTGTACTGATAATTTTCTCACCGTTCAGCACCCTTTTCAAGACTAAATTATACTCATATGGGAAAAGGTTATTTGAACTGAGATTCTACTAAAAGGTGTCAGACTGGTGTTGAGTGGGACTAAATGAAGCCTATAGAAATAAAGATACAATTCCCCTTTATTCACAGAAACATTTCCTCTGATGCTCATGGCAGCATTGCACAGGTGGAGTTGTGGCACTTACCCAAATGATTTCTGAAGTTTCCTAAAGCAGACAATAATCTTTAATGTCAAAAGGATGCAGGTCAGCAGGTTTGGGTCTGGTTCTTGGAGAGGGTGAGCAGCTCTGGCCAGTGCCAGTGGGCAGTTTCAATAAAGGCTGGTTAGACTCAGATTCAGTCTGTCTGCATCTGATTAGAAGGCCATTTGACAGTAGTCTCTGGAGAAGATTGTTGTGTTTATCATTGTTTGGAGTGTAGAGATGGAAGGGCAGAAATTATGGAGCCAGGAACTGATGCAGAGCATTTCTAGGATTACTTATTTTCACGTCTGTTTTGCAAGTTCTGGTAACTGTTCAGAAGTGAGGCACAGAACCACAAAGCATTTCACTTGAAAATGGGACTTTTGAACTGGAGAAATTTGGATTCAGAGTTTACAGAAAAGTGAAAAGTGTGAGCAACCTGCACTTCTCAGAGGTGTGAGTTCTGAGCCAGAAGTTAATCAAAAGTTAGGTGGGGAAAAACTATTTCAACCAAAGCTACCACTTATATTCTATAGATTTAAATCTGATGGGCTGGATAAATTCATGGCATTGGCCAGATCTGGCCTGCCAGCTAGAACTGTCTACAAAATCATTTTGAGTTTAAACAAAGTAGAGGGTTTCACCATCTGTGAGCAGTGCAGTGGAATGAAAGTCTATTTATCAAGTGGGGTGGACTGCAGAAAGGGAGCACTTTAGTTTTCCTTTTCAGAGCTCATTAGTCTGTGTTCCAGCTATAGCAGACACACTCATCACTTAATCTGTTTCATAAACTGGGTTTCTGCCAGTTTGTTGTTCTGCACTTGGATGATTGTTGAATATCCTTCCGATCAGGCTTAGCTCTTTCTGAACTCTGAGATAGAAATTGTGTTATTTCTGGCTTGAGTGCTTTGAAGTCCTTCAGTTTTGTTTCTGCATTTACACCTGACAGCATCTATCTTTGTAGCCTTGTCTTTTTGACCACAGGGACAAAGAGAATGTACAACATTGCTGAAAATAGGTCTGAATAATGAGTTTTGTGGTGGGGCCAAAGCAGGTTTGATTTTAACTACATCCACTCTCAGCCAGTCACTCTCCCTTTCTGTTTTCCACAGTCACTGTTTCTGTGAAGCATCTTTGCTTTGCAAGTTGGCCTTAGCTTGCAAAACTCATTTTGCCCCTAAGTCTGAAGTTATTTCCATTTCTGCTTTAACCTCTTGTAAGTCCTGTTTTGACTTTGTTCTGGAGACAAAAAAGGGCAAGAAAAATCAGTTGCTTTGCTACTTTTGCTCTTACAATCTTTGCTGGAGTTGAGAGCGAAGTTTTTAAGGGTGGAATATGTGCTTCCCACCCACATTGCCATTAAGGAGGTCACAGAGCTCATCAGCCCCTCTACTGTCTTATTTTTGGAGTTAAATGGGAAGTTAAAGGATGGAAAGTCTATTCCACTTTTCTTTGCATATTTGCAATATGTTAATTGCAGCTAATGTTCTTGAAGTTAGAATTATTATTTCTAATGGTTCTTGATTTGAAGTATTATGGTATAGCAGTCAGCTTGTCATGTCTTTGACAAACAATTTGTCATTCTATTTAAAGAACTGGTTTTAATCTTCAAAGAAAAGGGCTTAGTTAATTTAGAAGTCAAGCAGAGAGATGGCAGTCATATGAGCTTTTAACACAATAGATATTCATAAAATATCCCCCGTAAAATAGTAAGCCTTAGGGACAAAAGCAGTAATGTAACATCCCCTCCTTTTTCCCTCCTGCACATGTCTACTCCCACTGAGAATGTCAGTATAGATTCAGAGTCACCTGACCTGCCATAAAAAAAATAAGGTTTTTTTAATGATCTCCTGTAGAAAAGACGAAAGAGCAAAGCCTTTAAGGGAGCTGATTCAGCTAAGTTTGAGTTAATGTTCCTGAAGTCAGAGAGAGGACTGTCTTAGTCTCAGAGCAATTATTAAATGCTATTACCTTTACGTTTGCAATCTAAAGGCAAAGTAATACAGCCTCCTGGGGGAAGGAAAAAACCTCCACTATCAGGGATATTTAAAATGAGACTGAATAAAATTTGCATGAGGTCCTATATGCAGCAGCCCATTAGTACTGCACTGCAATAAGATCTATCTCATGCCTTATGGTCCCTTCTAGAGCAAAGGAATTTTGGCCTTAACAAGAGCTACTTTATCATCATGATTATGGAGCTATTCTTGAACTCCTGTGAACTCCTATCTGTCTCATTCGTGTAGCCATCACCACTTTTGCCATTTTCATCCCTGCTGACAATTCCCAGCCGTTTCTTCATAGCACCCTGGAAAGCAATCCCCACTGTTTCACCCTGATGGCTACAAATCCATAAGCAGCCAAGAGGGGATTTATATACTTAACTCTAGGAACTGGCTGCTTCTCTTCCTACCCTTTTATTCCCCACCTCCCTAAATGACAGGCATCTCATTTTTATCATCTTTTTGGGTTTTTTTCTGGGTGTTCAGATTTCTGTATATGTGTGTACAGAAATGCCATTTATGACATGTCTTTGTGGAGCTCCAAAAGTGCTCTATACCCCAGCAGGCTGTCCAGCCTCCAGCAGGAAACACGGACAGGTGACATCAGGGATGCTGGAGACTGGCTTTATACACATGCTTGCAGCAACAGCCCCCATTATTCCTCTTTCTTCCTTGAGCTTGGAAATTTTTCTACCAGATTAGGAGCATGTTAGTCCTTTAGGAATGAAGGTAAATCCACATAGACCCTCTTTCTGCAGGGTTGGTTGTGTTGCTGTTTATCCTGTGTGTGACACAGACCCTTGCAATTGCTGTGAGCAGCCTTGCACTGAGCCAGAGGGCTTTCATTGGAGCAAAGCATCCGAGTCCTGAAGGTACTGAACTGTTTGCCAGCTGTGGAGAAGGAAAAAAGCCCAGTGTGTCATTAGTGCTCAAGCCTTGTGCAAGGGGAAGGAAATAATTTAAGTGCCCATATTTCAATGAACCGAGCGTGCCCATGAAATAGGAGGAGGTGAAAACACGTTAACCAAAACCCAGGGGGAAATTGCCCTCCCAGCCCAGCACAGGGTGAGCAGCACAAACCCTGTGTGTTTGATCATCTCCTCTGCATAAAAGGCTGCTCGGGGTGTGAGTGAAACACGGGCGCTTTGGTGGACAGGGAAGAAAATCTCTGGTCACAGATATTTGCTCTTATATCCTGTCAAAGTCTTTCCGTGCAAATAAGAAAGATATCCTGTAATAAATGACCGGTTTTTAAGGAGCTGTGTTTGAGGTTTTTTTTCCTAAAATAATCCCACAGACTTTTCTCCATAACAATTCCATTTTTGGCAATTCTGCTTGAAGAATCTTTCATATGAAATGGGGACGTTTGAAGTGAATCATTTAATTTGCTTAACTTAAAGAGGTTCCTACTACATTTAATTTTAAGCTGATTCTCTCTAATTAAAGTTCAAGTCACTCTTAAATATTTAGCCTCATTAAATGAAGATCCAGGAAATAAAATGTAATAATCTTTTCCTTTTTTGCTTTACCTGAAATATGCCTTTTTTTAATCTTTAGTTTTGAAACACCAATTTAATTTGAGATACCAGCATGAATAATTTCCAGAATCCCAAGCACAATTTAGTATTTTAAATTGAAAAGCAAGATCAATGAATTCTCTATTATGTTAGAGACTTTCCTTGTAACAGTTTTGCTGAGGGAGAGAAGCAGGGCAGAAACAAATTCCGTGTTGATCAAGTAATCACCTGTATAAAGGACCAGTTAATTATGCAGCCCCTGTGTTTTTCTACACTTGGAATATTGGGGAATTTTTTGAGGATAGGCTTGCTGAGGTATTTTGTTAACTTGATCTGGTTGGCCTGTATCTTCAGATTTGTGCATCTGGAGGGCAGGACAGTGAGATCTGTGTTCAGTTTGAGGATTTCAGTGGGATGGATGGTTACACAGCTCTCTGTGAAAATCAGGCCGTTTTAGGGGACTCTCCCACTGCAGTCAGTCACCCAGTTCTCAAGGGGCTAAGCTTGAAAATGTGAACTTGATGTCTGTCTAATCAGCAAGTACTGGCTGTTTTCTCCTTGGTCACCTCTGCTTGTTTCTTGCCTGGGAGCTATTCATGTTCATTTGATTTTCTTTTTTCCCCCAGCCTCACTGACTATGACACCAGAAAAATTAGTGAGCATTTTGTCTCCATGACTAATCAGTGAGCTGCTTTCAGTTTTGGCACAGTGTTATAGGATTGCTTAGAGGATAAATAAATAAATCAATCAGATATTCCTGACAACTGTAAAATAATTAAACAAAAGAAAAAAAAAAGTAGAAAAAAAGCCACACAGCAAAAATTTGAATGATCACTTCATCATTCCTTAATGTGAAATCAGAAAGTACTTGGGGTTTATTGGCTTGGATAACTAGACATGCTAACTTTGAATCCACATTATTGTTCCTTTCATCCCACTGGATCTTCTGGAGGTTGTTACATGGGACTGAGAGACTTTCTTGATCTGAATTTCCGATGGGTTAAGTTGGAGTTGCAGTTTCTATTTAGAAGTGTGGTTTTAGTCTGAAACAGAATATGTAAAAATGGAAATTGGTCTCTCAGTGAATCAGTCCTGGCTGACCTGAGTGACAAACCTCCCTTTTTCCCTCCTGCAAAGCTGGTGCTGCTCAGGGACACTGTGTTGGCTTTGCTTCTGCTGTGTCACCACATTGCTAACTAGTTGCAAGGGCAAAATCTGTTCTCGTTTAGTATCTGGTCAGTGTTTTTGTGTCTGATGGTGTTGGACAAGGCGGCTGTGGGAAGATTTTTGCCCAGAGATGTTTGTTTTTTTTACAGTCAGGATGGATCTCAGTTTGCTGCCCCCAGACTGGTTGCCGCTGCAGGTCCAGCAGCTTGGAATATCCTCACGTGCTCTGAGCAGTTTTGGCCTGAGGTCTCTGGGAGAAAAACAAAAGCAATTCTTCCTATCTCCCAGCTACATTTGTTTTATGTTTTGGAACACAGGGTACAAACTCTGTGCCTGAGTATTTGACCCTACTTGTCAAATATACAGCTTCTCTTGACTACAGTTAAATTTAAGCCAAGATGTCAGAGTGCAGATTTTGTCTCAGTCCATGCAAAATGGCAATTTTGATGCAATTTGGTCTCTGAGGTATGTTAATGCTAAACATATAAACTTAAGCCTCTGTACATAATTTTCTCTGAGGCCTTCAAGCCACTTAAACTGTGGATGGCTCATAAATACATACACTTAATCAATTCAGGTGGCCCAGAAAGAATGGTGAACATTTGGGTTATTGCAAAGATTATAAATAATTCCTGAAATCTTGCTCAAGAAAACATGTTGTGTGTGTGCATGAGGTGAGATTCCTGCTAAAGAGATGAAAACCAAAATGAAAACCCTTAGCCAAGCCTGGACATAAAGAGGTGAAACCCTGTTGAATACAATGCTGACCATTCTGAATTTTATTTCAAGTAAAACACATCCTCAGTTATAATACCAGTACAATTTCCATTGTATCATTGTAATGGTGACTGCAAAAAAGAAGACCCCTGAAATAAAGCGTGCCAGCAGTCGGCTGGAGCATTCCCTTTATCTTCACTTCCATGAATTTCTGTCTGAAGGAATGTGTTTTCCCAAACCTGCTCTGCCTGCCCAGTGACACAGCTGCACAAAGTACTGTTGGGGGTGGGTAGAGCTGTCCATCCACACCTGACAAATGAGCTCCCTGAAAACTCCCCTGCAAAATGCTGTTCCCAGGATACTTGGTGTTCTCAAGGTCAGCCTGTTTTCTAACCCTCGTGTCTTTTTCCTTTCTTTCAGGGTTTTGAGGACCCCAAGGACAAGTAAGCAAATTTACTTCTTGTCATACACTGTTATGTTTACACATTTGGGATTTTTTTCTCATATTAAGAAAAGCCAAAAATTGATGCCCAGAAGCCAAGAATAATGCCTGGACTCTCCAGAGGTTTATTCTGGAGAGACAGCCAACTGAGGGCACAAGATTGACTGATGAGCATTCAGAACAGTCACTGCCCTCAAAACATTTATTTGTTTGTGTGGTTCTAATTTGCTTTTGTAATTAAAATGCTTTTGCTGCACTTCCCTTTGCCCCAAGCAATCTCCACTATTTGCTGCTTTGAAAATAACCCAAGACAAAATCATCCTGTAAAGTATGTCTAAGTGTTGGACATCTCCAATAAGAAAAGTTTATGTGTGTATGGAAATGCGTGTGTAGTTTCTGAGTTTATTGTATATATTTTATATTACTCATTTTTGCATATTACTTCTATTATATATAAAAATTAATTCAGAAAGTATAGCTTGTTTGAAAAATTAAATTCAAAGCTTCATGCTCTAAAATATAGACATGTTTAAAGAAGCATTTTCATTTTTTTCTTATAGAGCTTTAAAGAAATGGTGAAAATAACAATTTAACATGAGTTGTTTTTTGAAAAACTGCCTTTGGAGGAAAAAAACCCAAATGTGTTCAATTTTTAACTTCTGCAACTGGACATAAAAAGCCTTTCCTGTATTGAAAGTATTTAGAATAATTTCGCATTCAGTCCTGCTGAATGGCATTCCTTATAGGTTTGCTTAGAGCAAGGCAGACAACAGTAGGGAAGACTAATGCCTAAAAATATGTTGTTCTTGCTCCTTATGATGTTTCTCAGGCTGCTGGTCAGGGCTAAGTGGACTTCTGTGAGCTGGGACAGCTGAATGGTTCTGTGGCCCTAAGCATCCAGCTGTGGAAAAATTCACATTATGGTGCCTGAGCACTGAGAGCCACTGCTGAGAAGGAAAAGGAAACTGATGAGTTTTAGCATGGCAATAAGAAGAATCATCCTCTCCTTCCCTTCTTCTTCACTGCATACCTGATTTTCAGAGCATTTAGCTCTGTGCACTCTGGGATGTTTTGCTGGTCCCACACACAGCCTGTCAAGGGGCAGTCACCAGGGTTTGCAGTTGCATCCATGGCTGCTGGGAACTCAGCTGATGTTAGATATGTTTGAAGAGAAAAGAGCTAACAGATTAGAACAAAATAATTCATATGAATACAGAAATTTTCACTGTCCCTCATGAAATGGCATTTTTTCCTCATAGTTGATGCAAGAAAACACAAATTCAGCTGCCTCAGCGTTGGTCCACAACAGTCACCCAACAGCTGAGGAACAGATCTCTGTTGCTCCAAGGACCATAATGTCTCTCCTCCAGCCTGCAGTTTGGAAGGTTCCTGGGGCTGTTACAGCTGGTTATTGAGCTGTGTATTTACACTGTTGACTCAGTGTGATGCCACCTTATTGTACAGATTGCAGATTTTTGCCTTTCTGTTCAGCACCAAAAGAAGTTACTGCTTGCCTCAGAGTCTCTTCATCCAGAAATCCATTTCACTCAAGTACAAAGATCTGGCAAAAAAAGTTCTAGCAGAATATATTCATGGTGATGTTGGTTAAAATTAGATACCTAAACCATGTCAAGTACTAACCCAGTTCCTTCACATGCAGAGACACTGAGGGTCAGTGCTTTCACCTTTCAGCAAAGGAAGATGTAGCCATCACACACCTCTGAAAACATGACCCGACACTTACATGTCTGAATGCAGATTTAGTTACTGAATGTAGGCATGGAGCATTTAAAATTATGGCATACATGTAGTTTTGGCAGTGGTCACACTCTTCATTTGCAGAAAGTAATTAAGTCAGCAGAGCATTTTTGGACCACTCTGAAGCCAGCATCTCTGGGTTAATTGCTAGCTTTCACATTTGCAAGCAGAGTGAAAAAGTTGCTCCAAGCTCTGTTCATGCTGTTCCTGTCCCTTGCAACAATTTTCTGTTGGCTGCATTTGGAGAAATCTCAGCAGTGCTTTTAAAAGGTGCTTCTGGAAGTTTCGGGGTGACCTGAAAATCTTGTTTTCCACCCCCGGTCCACACTGTCAATATATCAATACACATTTCCACATATGAATTTCATTAGTCCATGGCAGTACCTCAGCTCTGACTTACAGGCACTGCCTCCAGGGCATGCCTTAGCACAGGGAACTTTTGTATTTCAATTTAAAACCACATTTATGCAAATGTACCCAAACTTGCTGTACAGTAATTTAGCTTGGCTAAAACAGACTGTGAAAGTCACCTGAGCAGCTGGGTCTGTGCAAGGTGACTGAGCTTCCCTGCAGTCTTTGAGAAGGTGGCTGCCCACTGCCAATATCCCAGCAAGGCAATTTAAAACCTGCAGAGGTATTTCTACACAACCTGCAACCACAGGAGTTGCTGTAGTATTAGAAATGCCCTCAGAAGTATAAGGACCTGCTACAAAACTGGAGGCAGCCAGAGGCAGAGTCCAAGCAGGCAGTTTCTTCTTCTGTTTCCATCTTTCTGACTGGTGTTTTTAGAGTGGAACTTGAAATGTAACTGCGGTTCACCAAGATGCTGAGCCAACTCTTTTGCTTCAGTTCTGGGGGAAAACGTATCACATCTCTTGTACATGGTATGAAATGACTAAATGTGAATGACCCAAATGTGTATATAACTCACAGGATCTTGGAAGACATTCTGTAAATACGAAGCCTAATTATTTCCTTGCTCATTTTTATGAGCCCAGAAGACATTGTGAGGACTGAATGAAAATAAGCAGCATTGCCTTGAGTGCTCAAGCAGATGTACTTCCTCTAAGGAAGCATGTCCTGACCTTGTAGGGAAAAAAACACTTTTATTTTCCAAGTAGAATATATGAAGTCCAAGGAATTAAATAACTTTAGAGCCTCAAAGCAAAAAACTGTTTTCCCCAACACCGCTGAAATACTAAGGTTGGCTAAGAGAGCGAATAGACCTTGAGACAAACTAGGTCACAAAATAGATGCCACTGGTGTGTCATCCTGACCCAGCTGAGGTGCAGACACATTCAGCTTGCTGAGTGAGGCAAAGAGCGATGGGATGGAAACAAGTAGATGGACCTGATTTATTTTTCTCTTGCCAAGAGGTACGTGGAAGAGTTGGGGTACAGAGGGGCTTCTTAAAATTGGATCCAGTTTCACAGAAAGCTTTGAAAGAGCCTTTCTTGTGGAAAGCGACCTTTAACTTTCAAACCAGAGTCACATTCTGGTTTGTAAGCTGCTTTGAGTGATCTCTGCTTGCAGCACAGTCATACCTGTAGGAGGCCACTGGCTGCAACACAGAGTGCATTGTGTGCTCTTGTGCAGCACAAATAAAACCGAGGAAATACAGCAGTGTAGCTTTTCACTGTGCTTGTCAGACCTCGGGATTCTTCCTCCAGAGTGCCGAAAGTGAAGGTCACACAACACGAGCCCTTGTTGCTGTGCCATCGTGGGGTTTTCACATAGAAACTTATCTCCTGGAATATGCCCCAGTGCAATTGAGGGGTGTGTTTCAGTGGGTAACTCCTGGCAATCGTGCAAGCAGAGCAGGAAAACAGCACTTCAGGATTAGCTTTTAATTTCTGCCTATAGCTAGTTAGAAGGCAGGCCATTAAAGTGACAGCAACAAGTCATTAAAACCCTGTTAGATTTTAAAAATAACTAGAGTTTGGGGAAGTGCTTCAGGTTTCCTGATGCTCAGTGCAAAATGCCTCAGGATGATTAAGTTTGCAGTGTTACTTTTTTCCAACAATTTTTGAAAAGCAGCCTCATTTTCCTGAAGCTGTAGCAGAGCATCAGAAAAATACTGACATTAAAGATTATAAGCAACCTAGAAATCTTGTTCCACATATTTAGAAAGCAGAATCTAATTTGTACTTTTTTTGTTTGCTACCTTTTTCTTTTGCAACCTTGATACCTTGTAAACAGAATTTAGTTTCCGTTTTGTGCTTTATACTCATAAATAACTGTGAAGAGGAATCAGGCTATAATTTTTCCCCACATGTTTGTTCTGTAATTTTTTGTTTTCTCAGAAAGGGAGGATTATTCGAGTTTGGAAATTTTCATAGTAATATTTATGGAAATTATTGTTAGTAACCAAGAAGTAGGGCTGGATACAGAAATCATTTTGCCAATTCAGGCACCAGCAGCCATGACAGCACAGCAGTCTGAGGACTAGTGGAAGGAGACTACTCAGTGGATTTAGAGAAAAGATGGTAATGAGACCTGAAGGCAACAAAATGGATGTAGTTTCAAAAAAGGGCATGTAAATCAAATCCTTTTAGTGATGGATTCAGTACTGGCAATGAGCTCTAGAGCTGATATCATTCTCCTCTCTGCTCATACTCCGTTTCCCAACCTGAAGTTCTCATAAGTGAAATGCCATTAACCTCCAGCTTGTTATGCAGTGGAATGATAACACACGGTGAAGAGGCAGAAATTAACTTGTCCTCTTATGCTCCCTTTTCGTGCCATCCTCAGGAATACACAGGAAAGTATGAACCCAGAGGATGAAGTGGATGAGTTTCTGGGCCGTGCCATCGATGCCAGGAGTATTGATCGGTTACGCTCGGAGCACGTGCGCAAGTTCCTCTTAACATTCAGGGAGCCTGACTTGGAGAAAAAGGTAACGCTCTCTAAAAATCACTGCAGTGTGTTACAAGTTTTAATTCTCCTGCATATGGTCAAACTTTTGTATCTAGGCAAAGCTAGGGTTTGGGTGCTGGAGGTGGGGTTGTGGCTTAAAAGGTCCGTATTGCTTCATGAAAACTTTAATATATGTGTTCCTGGAAAGTCACAGTCACCTGAAGGGTGGTCAGGAAAATGAAGCCATTTCTATCAGCCACACATGAATATATAATGATGAGCCAGTAGAGGGAATTTGGAATAAGCCAGATTGTTTCTCTGACTTTGAGGTATCCAAACTGAGATTGTAGTCACCCCTTATCTCTCTCAAATCACTGGTGAAACCTGCTTTAGCCTGCCTGAGCTCTGAATCACCTCGGGAGGAATTTTTCCCAGCCCTTTGTCCCACCAAGTAGCCTTGGGTACTATTAGGGTTCATTGGGATGCAGTCTGTACTCTGGTCATTTTTGGGAGCCCACTTTAAGCAACAAATAGAGTTCTCTATCTCACAAATGTGAGAAAAGGGAGAAACAGCCCTAGAGCTCCTGAAGAGCTGATTACTTCCTGATTTGGTTTCAGATGTGGTTGCTGTGAGGCAAAGATCATTTCCATTTCCTTGGCTGTGAGACAACATTGGTTCTAGATGGCTGCAAAGTTAAATTTATTTAAGTCTAGAGGTACTGGGGTGCTATTATTAAAGATTTTATAAAGACTGGTAGGTTTAATTGCCCAAAGAAAGTCATCCTTTTTTCTCTTTTTTTTATCCAAGAACGGATCCTTGGGATGCTTGGGTGGTCTTTGGTTTAAACTCATTATTCAGTGAAAAAAAACTTCATCATAAGTTTGCACTATTTTATAATTTTATTTAGAAACAGTCTTTCCATGACAGGCATGACAACATATTGCAAAAGCAGACCTTTGCAGGATTTATGCTGTTCAACAAATCAGTGTGGGACTGGAGAAAAGCTCAAGCATGTAATTTCCCCCCCTCTCCTTCCTTCCCTCTCTCAATCTTAGAGCTGAAAACAGTTAGGGAAATTAGCGGTTCACCTGTTCAGAGCACCTTTTATTTTGTGGTTCAAACATTGAGACTGTACTGAGAACTGTGCTTTGAGCTAAATAAAGCATCTCTGGGCATCGGATGCAGCTCCTGCGTGACCGATATTTTGACAGGTATTTGGAAGGAGTCACTGTGTGGAAGCCACAGCATTAGAACGAGTCAGGCCATCTGCACAAAATCCATGGTTTCCTCATCAGCAGCATTTGGTCCCTGTTGGAGGAAACTTCCCATGCAAGAAGTTTAGGTCTGATGACGGTGACCTGGAATCTTGGTCCCAGTTAATCCATTTCTGTTCCCTTGTGCAAGGGACAGTTGGCAAATCCTCTCTCCACCCAGCTGTGTGGGTTTGTTCCCTGGCCTTTGGGTCTGTTCAAGCCTTTACAACTTGCCCAGGGAGAAGGGGAGTTGGTAATGTTAGTTGTTTCCTACCAGCACTGCTTTTCAAGGACCTAAACAGAAGCCAAGTAAGAAGTGTTTGTGGAGAGAAGGCAGGCAGCCAAATTTCCCACTGACATAACTGTTTGTGTTTTTTGCAGTACTCCAAGCAGGTAGACGACAGGTTTGGAGCCTACGTGGCTTGTGCCTCCCTAGTCTTCCTCTTCATCTGCTTTGTTCAAATCATAATCGTGCCACAGTGAGTACCCTTTCATCCCTCTGCTCCCATTGCTCCCCTCCTCTATTACGGCCTACTTTTCTATGTTTTTTTTTTCTTGAGAATTCAGAACACCAAGGGGAAGAGAAAAATCCTTAAATAATTCATGCTCAAGTGATGCATGGTGCTTATTGTTTTCACTCATTTCTAGTGCAGATTAAAACCTCCTCAGTGACATGGGAGGATTTCTGTTTTCCCGGTGTGATTTCTCTTAGAATTTATCTCCATCTTAGGAAATTCAGTTCAGCACATTTATAAGCCTGTGGAAAACAAACACCAGTAAGTAGGAAGGATTGTGTACTAAGGCATAGTACACACATTCACAACACAGGGCTTGGCTGTCCTCTCATGTGAGCACAGTAGGACAGGGAGGTGAAAAAAAGCCCATCACAGCCTCGCTGCTCGGCGCACTGAGGTCACAGGGTCTGCTTAACAGATGAGGCATAATCTCTCATGCATTTATTCTTCTGGACTCAGAGCAGCAGTGCAAGAAGAGAGGCAGAGAGGGAGTTGAGCTCTCCATGCCTCAGCTTTGAGTGGCTCACTCCAGGTTTAAGGGTTGCAGTCATTTCTTTTCCCAGGCAAGAGTGGCTTAAGCTCCTCAGGGCTGTGGGGCACAGTGCTCTTGGGCCACTGCAGTGTCTGCAGCTTTGTCTGCAAGGCAGAGTGTAACACACTAGATCTTTCCCAGCAGTGAGTTTTGCAGACATGGTATGTCTTCTCAAAGAGTTCTTTAAAAATCCCTTAAAATTACAGCATGTGGGTATTTCCTGTGCTCTGGTTTAGTAACAATAATGCATCATTCACTGAGCAATGCTGTGTTGGAAATAAATTTGGAGTTAGTAATTTTTAATCTGAAGAACAAGATCTCAGAAGCTCTGAAAATGCTCTAAATTTATCTTCATTACAAGAAGACAAAAAAATTGTTTGAAGAGAACTCCAGTACTATTTTATGCCATTACAACTGTTTTCTACTTCTGTTCCTACCACAGATCTTCTTGTAGTAGAGATTGGTTTGTAGTGTTCAGATACTCGGAAGGTCACAGAAACAACACATAGTCTGATGTTTGTCATTCGCTCTCCCAGGCAAGAGTGCTCACAGAAAGATTGAATCAGCAAAATAACATCAGTACAAATGCACTGTGTAAATAGACAGGTCTGCTTTGGGAAACGGGAAGTGAAGCTGAGAGAGGCTAAAAATCGAAACTAGATCATTCCCAGAAATAAATGTGTTGTTAATTACGTCCAGAAATGTTCTTTGAGAGTAACTGATTTATCAAGGGCTTACACTTTGGATTTCTGGCTATTGCTGCCATGACTTCACACCTGCAGAGGTCCTCTACCAGCCCTGTGTTGCTCATCAAACTCCCCAAGCAGCCACTAAGCTGTCTCCATAAAACCCAGTTTAACATTTAAATGACAACATGACAATTTCTGGTGAGTGGCAACCATATGGCTGCCTCCTTTGTATTACGCAGGAGCCAGTCCCTTATGGCAGCGTGGTGGAAATGTCGTGCAGCTCAGTCTCCTTCCATGCTGCCCATAGGGTGGTGCTCGGGGTTTTTCTGCAAGTTCTGAAGTGTCCTTAGTCAACCTGGCCTGTCTGAAAGCTGATTTGGTTCAAGAGTAAATAAAATTCCATGTTTTAACTGCGGATCAGATATCCTTTCCCTCGCATTTTGGTTTGTTTTTCCTTATATTTCAGTTGCATAGCTTTAGTCTTCTATTGAAGGCAGCAGTTAAGCAGCAACTGAAACCACGGGTGAATATGTGTCACCATCAGAGCTTCATGAAAGACACACCATGGAATTTGAATCTGAAACTTGAGACAGAATGTCAGTGATAATTTATGATGATAAAGAGGAGTAGCTTTAACAAATTTCACAAAGACTCAAACAGTGAATTAGCAAGTACAATTACCTTAGTAGTCATGAGAGAATGCAGAGACCAGCTGGCTTTGGTGTGGTTGGCCTCAATGTCACATTGCAAGAATGCTTCCTTTAAATTATGAACAAGGCTAACTCCTGGGAGGGGGCCCATCCTGTCACACTGAGACCAATCACCAGGAAATCAGTGTTGAATATCTTCATGATTAAAACAGATGAAAATACATAGTACAAAGTTGGCCCTGGGATCCTCTTTGTAGGATCAGGAGCCCGAACCTCTCGAGCTGGCCCAGCTAAGGCTGTTTTCCCTGACAGTCCTGCCGCAGTGGTTGCTCCCATCCTGTGCATGAGACAGCATGGAGAATGGTGCTGCACAGACATTCCCTGTGCAAGGACAGGTAGCTGTTCCCAGTGAGACTATTCCCACTCAGCTGCACTGCAGCACTCAGCCTGCCTTCCTTCCCAGGGGTGTCCTGCCCACAGCCAGCTGGGGGCTGACCTGCCATAACAAGTTGTTCTATCACCTCCTCTAGTGCATGAAATATTTTTCAGTCCCACCACTGTCACCCCAGCAGGAAGGTGATTGCCATGGAAGATTCAGCATTCTCTGCTCTGCAGCCTGCATGAGTAATTCTGAATAGGACAGAATATCTGTTGGTATTCAAGGCACCTCATGTCTCCTACTGCTGTCCTAATTGGAAAGCCTGTGCAGTGTGTCATAACTTGTACTAATGTCATGTTCTGGAGAGCAGAGCTGGGGTTATTCTATATGGTGTGCATTTTTAAAAAACCCAAACCAACAGCTAACCACCTCTCTTGATTTCAGCTCTACGTTTATGCTGGGATTTTTCCTGACCTGTTTCCTGATCCTGACCACAGTGGTGTTTGTTTCGGTCATTTACTCCTGTGTAAAGGTGAGTCCTGTGGTTTCTTTGTAGAATCCTCTGCCTAAGATAACTGGATCAGCAATCTGTTTCTTCAGCTAACAGAGCATGTTTTGTTAGCCGTCCTTTCCACACTGTGTGATAAAGGTTACAGAAAAAGCCTTTGATAAGGCAGAATGAACTGCAAACAGATGTTAGGGTTGGCATCTCTTTAGCTCAGCAGAAGTAATCACTCTGTGGATCTGCATGTCTATTAAGTCCCCTGCAGGCACTCTGGTATTGATATAAGAATAACACATTTTCCAGTGTGGAATGAAACACTGACCATTCATTTCCTCCCTGTAAACTTCCTGCGGAGTTGCCTGTGTGCTGGCCCCTGCTGCATATTGCATGTTTGGGTAGGCAGATAATCAGAAGCAGAATATCATCAAGGAAAAATGTCCTGGAGGGAATTAAAAGCCACAAACATATAGAAGTTTATCAGCCTTTCTCAGATGAGTGTGCAGAGCTTCCAGTGTTCAGTGTGCTCTTTCTTGTAACTGGCTTTAATCAGCAAAGAAATACATTGTGTGAAGTCCAAAAACACATTAATTCTTCTTGTCAGCCTGTGGTAAATTGGCAGTGAGCACTGTGGGAAGCATGGTGTGTTCATATTTTTCACTCAGAGGTATTTCTATTAAAATGTTGATGTATTTGCAGTTTTGGGGATCCTTCTAGTCAAGCGCCGTCTGAACATGGAATACCTTCAGCTCGAGGCTCCTTAGCCCATGCTCAGCTTTGTTCCTCAGAGCCTGGAACGAAATAGTTCAGTAGCATTATGTTTCCTGCTGAAGAAACAGTGGGATAATGGATAATGTCAGGGAGATGATTTGCCTCGCATTAATTATCTTCTCTGTGCCATTTTCAACAGTTGAATGTGGGTGCTCTTGACAGACTTGCACCTTATATGTCTTTTTGATTTTTGAAAGTTAGATTTGGAGAATTAAGTTTTGCCTTCTTATATAATAAGAGCTGCAAACTGTTCCCAGTGAAACAAACTTGAGGTTCTATTTGAACTTAATTCACTCACAGGGTTTCCCATGGCCTTATGACAGTTTTAAAGGGAGCCTTGTTTGTAAGTGCAGCATTGTGTTGGTCCTGCTTGTTTAGCAGCAATGAGAACTAGAGTCAGAAATAACAGTGCTAATAGAAAGGCTTGGGCTTGGGCTGGGGAATGGTGCCCAAAGATGCCAGGTTATGCTTGGTGAGCCCATTACAGGTGAGGGTGTTATTGACTGTCATTAGTTTGCATACTGGTATCAGCAGCTAATGTGATTAGCAGTTAATTAACAACCAATGTGAAAAGCTTTTGGTCACGGCCACAAAGAACTTGGGAAATCAGTGCAGAGCTGTGGTGCATCGTTCTGCTGCACTGGCAGCACATCCCAGCACGCTGCCAGCCGAGCAGAGCCACAGCAGCACAGCTCTGCTGGGGCAGGAGCTGTGGCACACCCAGAGCTCTGAAGCGTCTGAGCTGGATGATTTGCAGCCAGATGCATTCCAAGGCTCACCGCTGTGTCACCCACTGACATTTACGGCCTTAGGTTGCTTCCACATACTGACAGAGCAGCACTCGATTCTTCTGTCGTCTTTCAAAGCTTTTGATTTGGGCTTCTTGGTTTAAAATTATCACTGATCATAATTGCTGATTAATTTGAAAGGCACACAGGACTTTTCATGTGACTCTAGGCAGATGTTTAATCTTGCTTTCTTTGCCTTGATCTTCCAAATTCATGTAGAGGAGGTCTGTTCAGTGGTGCCTGCAACTGTTTTTAGGCTGGCTTTGCCTCAGTACACAGGCTCTGGAAACATAAGACATCAGAGGGAATTTGGACTAACATCAGAATGTAATGGGATTTTCTGAAGCCCCTTGTATTTCCAACAGTGAGATTTCAGTGTGTTGGCCCAGGCCCACAACATGCTCATGTGTAACATCCAGTGTGGCCAGTGCCCTCTGTGCACAGACTGCAAATGTTGAGAATACTGGGCCTCCTAGCTCTAATACCTTTTTGATTACCCCTTTCTGGTGCTCCAGATTAGCCTCTGCTGACAACATCTGATTATGAGATGGCTTGTTCGGGGAACAGGTACTTACAGCTTGTCAGCTACATGTCTGATGGCAGCAGCTCCTAATAGCTGCAGCCTATTTCTGTCATCAAAGATCTTGGTGTTTCAGGTCTGAGTTTTTTAAGCAATGGGTTTACCCAGCCCTTGATTACAGGGTGTTATTTTTTTTCTGTATTTCACATTGCTCTGGGAAACACTTTTACACACATACACAAGAAAGGCGCTTTTACAGATCCTTTAGATGAAGTTTAAAGACACAGGGATGTCAGCATTGTTTGCTTTGTTTCACGCTCAGATGTGGGATAGGAGAGCATGTGTTTTACATTCCAATGGTTTGTTCCACACAAAGTTGGAAAGCAGGTGTCCACCCCAGGGTATCAGCATAAGCATAACTTTTGCCTGTTTGCTGTGCTGTTACATGATAAGTGTCTCTTTTCTCTTCCTCTTTCCAGCTTTCATGTGAGGTTTTCCCTCCCTGTTTTGGCCTCTCCATCTCTGGCTTTGACAGTGACCAGCAGGCTCTTTCTGAACAGCTTGATCATGTTTTATTTTCTTTCGCTGTCATTATTATCTTCCACTGTAAAACTCTCCACGGACTAGAAGTTGATCCTGGAACTGCCAGCACAGCCAGCTTGGCTTTCCAAGTTTCTTCAGCTGTAATAAACAAGAGAGTTCCAGTTCTTCCCTTTGATGCTCCATGAAGACTTGGCCACCGTGAGATGGTGTCCCTTCCCAGTAGAGTCTAAGGTCATGGGAACCAAGGTCCCTTCACAAATACTCTGCTGACAGACATCTGTTTTGCTACTAACTTACCAAGTTCGTGTTTCTTCTTAAAATCCTTTAACTTCTGGTATCTGCACTGCTGTGTGGAGTTCAACTTCTTGCATGGTCCTGGAAGCACATATGAGACAAATTTCAAGTTATCCTTTATGAGAAAATAAGTTTTTCTGTAGCTTTCCTACCTCTTTCTTTGGCTCTCAAAGCTGGTCTAGATGCTCATAAAGCATTGGGGTTTTTTTTAAGCAGGGGAAAAAAAACCTTCTGAAAACTGTACTTTTTTAATAGACTAATAAATCACTGTGAAATAAGTTACATAAATGGACTTGCAACATCAAGTTGCCTGGAGATGTTGTCTTTTACTCCAGAAGTACCTTCATGTACTTCAAAATGACTCAAAGGCTTTTATTACAAATTGAAAAATCAGAACTTAAAGACCTCATCTCACAACACAAAAGCAATTATCTAAGCAGTTTTGTATGTCCACAATATATATTAAGAAGACAAAGAGGAGAAGTATTACTCTTCTGTCCTAGATCAGCTGTTATTGCAAAATGCGGGTTTTACTTAAAGTAATTTTGTCATGCAAATGACTGGAGGTTGTGGATTATTTTCAGTGTGACATTAGTACTTGCTGGATCATTTTTTAACTCCAGAATTTCACCTGTGTGGAAGTGCCCTACCTTGACCTGGATTTATGCATTTCAATTCAGAATTAACTGGAATCGACTGGACAATCCAATTTTCTTTTTTCCCCACTGTCTTTATTTTAATTTACATGGGGATTTTCAGAGAGCTAATGAGTGACCTCACATTTGTGTGGCTGCTCCAACATGACTCTCAGCTGCCCAAACAGATCACATTCTTTCTTTCAGACCCTGTTCTCAGCAGTGCAAATCCAGGCTGGGAGTTGCCATTTCATTAAACCTTCCCTCATCCTGTTCTTCGCTCAGGCAAGATCTGAGTCTCACTGAGAGGAGTAGGTGTTGTTGGACTCTACAAACCAATGGGTTGACCAGCATCAGTGCTTGGATTTTCAGTGTGCTGTCATGTCCTGATGTTCTGCTTCTTTTCCAAGGACAGAAGGGATTTCATTTTCTTTTTCTCCGTAAAATGGGAGGGAAACTCATCTTCTTTTATGTTTTTCTTCTTTTGTGCTATACCCCAGACTTGTGACTCTTTCTATGGAGGGAGCACTGCCAGAGTGAAGGTGAATTGTCAGAGCTGAGACAGGTCCCTTATGTCCACCACAGAAGTCCTCCAAGCTGCAAGTATTCCTGATCTCTACCTGCCTCTGTAAAATGTGACTTGTAGGACAGGGCTCCATGACTGTTGTTCACAAGGCAGAGGTTCCTCAGATGCACAAGACGACTGTGCTGTTGCACTCTCTGCTGCAGTCCTGACCTCCTATGGATTTTGGCATTTCTTTCTTCTTCAAGGCTTTTTCCAGCTGTACTTGTTTACTGCCCTAAAATTTTTCCCAGTTTGCAAAGTAATGAGAACCAAGATTAATACAAAGAAAAAATGTTTTCATTAGAATTTAAGTGTCTTCCACTGATGGCTTTGCTTGATATCTCAGGCTTGGTTCAAAGAGGGGCTTTTTTGGGATCGTTGGCAGCAGGGGCTTGAGCCAAGATCCACAACAAAGAACTCCCAAGTTTTATTTAGGTGCCTGGTTTCCCAGGGATTACAGATGGAGCTTGGGTTCCTGAATACCTTTGTGGAGCTTGGCCTTGAGGCCTAAACAAAGGGGTGGCAGGAAAACCTGTCTGCTCTAATATAGTGAGAAAACTGTCTAAATGCACCACAGATCCTCCTTCTACTTCCAAATCCTAGAAAGGTTAGAGCAGAGGAAAGGCCCATTGCATTTTCCGTATACATGTGCTGGTAGGGTTCTGTTAGCTGATGTCTGGGTGGAAGCAGCTGGACATGGTAGGGCAAAGAGATATTTTGGTTTGTGGCTTATCAGAGGATTTTTATATCAGAAAGGTTTATTTCTGAAGAAAGGTGTTTTCCTTTGTTTTACAATGGCTGCCACTGAGGCTGAAGGATTGCATAAGCTTTCAATGAATTTCAATCAATCCTCATTCAGTACAAATAAGTCACAACCCCACTTTCCCCGTTCCTCAGTCCCCCACAGAGCCTTGCCCTCTCCTCTCACCCAGAGTCAGCTGGATTTTGGTGTGTGTGCTGGTAGCAGGTGAAATCAGCTCTTTCAAAACTCTTGCCTCAACCTCTCCCTCCTTCTGTAAAAGTCACCAGCTAATCAGCGCTGTGGCCGCTCCAGCACTCGGTAATTACACTGTAGGGCTGCTGTGTGGGAAGCACAGCACTGACAAAATGTTGCATCTCTGAAGATGTAAGAGTGAAGGATAAAAGGGAAAAGCAAGACTTTTAATAGAAACATTAGTCATAGTTAAATTGCGGTGCCGAGGCGCTGCGCTGCTGGTTTCTTTGTGTCTCTAAAAATACCCTCTAGTGTCTTGGTTATTCATGCAGTGAGTAAAGGAAGGGAGAGCTGGCTTCTGGAAAAGGCTTTGGCAGCCCTCAGCAGAGCCCCTCTGCCCTGGCAGGATGGTGTGGAGGGGCAGGGCACTGCGGAGATAACAATATCCCATGGGAGCGTGTCAGTGCTCGTTCCTGGTGTCCATCTCACTGACACTGAGCCTGCGCAGCACAGTGATGGCACACGAAGAGAAAGGGTTGGTTTCTCTGTCTCCTGGACTCTGCAGTAGCCAGTGCAGTGCAGGGAGGTCTCACACCATGCTGAGGGGTGACCCTTGCTGTGAAGGGTGCTGGGTTAGTCTCCACTTTAACACACAGGCTGTTTCTATCCGGACTCGGATGCAGCGCCCAAAGCGGAGCTTGCTGGTGGCCGGCACTCATTAGCCATGTAGCTTGTAGCTCTGCTGGTGGTGAGTCACTGGGACAGTCTGGCTGGGGGAGCTCTGTGATCACCCTCACCCACAGTTATTTTTAGCCCCATGTGAGTGTGGTGCTCAGTGCCACAACCAGCCAGCTGATTTCTGCAGTGCCTTTTGCCGACGGTCTGACAGATCACAAGGCTTGCCAGGGCTCTTTAACAGTCTGTGTCTGAAAAGGCACCAGAAAGTCCTACGATACCCCTTGTGATCAAAGGGATATGACATGTGTGTATTCATTTCTGCTTTTTTTAATTTTTGCTCCAGTAATTTCCAAGCTCGAGCTCCTGGCTATTTCGCTTACAGATGGCTTGTGGTTTGATTCTCACGACAGCGTGAGCACAGCCCTGCAAGCCACGCTATCTGGGCTCAGGAGCCATCACTCCCATTAGGAAGGCCTAAGCAGATTCGGTGAGCCAGCTGGGCCAGCTGCCACGAGGCAGTCACGTCTCTGCTCGCCCTTGTCCCAGAGCCACCATCTCCCATCACCATCCTCCGCCCCTGTGCGTCATCCACACAGACCAATGCTGAAAGATGGCCAGCAAAAATGCATGTTGTAATCTGTAAAAATAATGATTTTGCATGTTTATTTAATCTTACTTTTTTCTTCCCCCATACAGCTTTTCCCAGTTCCTCTCCAGACTCTTTCTAAGAAGATTGTACAGTCCAGGACCAATAGTACCTTAGTTGGAGTCTTTGCCATTATCCTGGTTTTTCTATCTGCCTTTGTCAACATGGTATGTCCATTATGCCCTTTTGATTCACTCAGTTCTGTATGGGTTTCCTATTGGTGCTCTGCAGCATCGTAACCCTTAAAACCACAGAGCTGTGATCCTGCCCGGTGCTTCCAACACCTGAGGTCAGCTCCCTGTGCTTTTTGAGCACAGCAGAGGAACAGGAGCCCGACAGCTGCATCCCCACAGCCCATTATATACCTGGCACTGGTTTGTGCCCAGGCCTTTTTCTCATTCTTTAAATGCTTCTGCTCCAAGCACAGAAGCCAACCTGAAGCGTCTCCCTGCGGGAAGGGCTGGCACGAGGCTGATGCGATAATTTAACTCCCACCACCCTGAGTGGGACGTAAGTGTTGCATGGGCTTTGTGCCAGCCTCTGCACAGTGCTGCATCCTGCTCTGAGTGCAGGGATCACTTCATGGGGACGGGGATCGGTTTGCTTTGAGTTGAGCTTTTGGGACCAAGGTGGTCTGGCTGTGCTGATTTCAGGCTCGGAGAAAGATGGGCTGTTCTCTGGGGCCCTGCGGCTGCTTGGCCTCTCAGTTCTACAAATGGCGTTAAGTCTGAATGGGTTTTAAGGAAACCGCTTGAATATTCCCTACTCTGCATACAGCTGTTTCATTGTTTTAGAGATGGAGAAAAAGCAGGTGAAATGGGCCTGGGTTTAAGCCCAGAACTCGGAGGAGTTGGCTACAAAAGACTTCACGTGGCCCTCTGCTCCTCTCAGCTACAGCCCTGGCTGGGGTAGTGCTGACTTGCACTGGCCTGGAGAGGCTTGAACACCTGAAAGTCAGGCCACCAATTGCTCTTGCCTCGGTGCAGTGGAGATTTGGGAACAATTCCATGCTCTGTTGAGCTACTTGAATGGGAGGCACTGGTGGCATTGGCCTCCCCCACTGCCTTCCCCCATAGTCACCTGCAAGAAGCTGGTGTGGTCTCCTGAGCACCATGCAGAAAGAAATTAGAGCTTGTTTTTATTGCATGATGTGTGAAGTTGTACCTAAAGTTGAGCATGCAAGCAGCTTTGTTGAGTGCACAGCCTGGATTTTGTTAATTAATATTTTGGGGGAATAAAAACATAGCCTTTGCACATGGAGTAAAATACAAGCTGGTGGTTTCGTGTTGCATATTTTGCACATTGCTATAGCCATTTTCAAGGGGCTTTTTAATTTATATAAGCTGTTTTGTTTCCTTTTCCTTGTGTGTGCTATGGAGCTTAATACCATCTCTTTTTTGCAGTTCATGTGCAGCACTGTGGATCTTGCCAGCTGCATGGCTGCTGAATACAACATCACTCCTGACCGGGTGGACATATGCCTTATCAGCAACCTGACTTCCAACTACAGCCTGGGCACCTTGCAGGGATTCTGTGACAGTCCTTTGCCCAACTGCAACTTTCCAGAGGTATTATGGGAAAATGGGTTTCAGAGGTTGGTCTGGAAAAAGGCTGTAAAAACCTGTGTGATAAATCTCAGGGATTCTGAGGAAAGCAAGTTGCTCCTGACTGACATTATGGGACTGACAGTCTACTACACTCAGACTTTAACATCTGAAGTTATTATCATGAGTCCACATTAATGTTTAAGCCCCTTCAGGGCTGAATAATTGTTGGATCCTGCCTGTAGCAGGAGAAATGGCTTTTCTCCATGAGGTCCTTAATGGTATGAAGAACTGCAAGTCATTTCAAAGGAGTTTAGGGGTGCTCGACTTTACTTGAAAATCAGTTCTCTGAAAATCAGTGTCTAGTCATAGACATTTCTCTCCATTGTTTTATCTCCTGATGAGAAACTTTGCTTGTACATTCTTTCAAAAGGTATAGTAGGTACTGCCCTCAGACAGGCAGACAGGTTAGCAGCCTTAAATAGTTGTCTCCTTCAATTTGCAAATGCAATTCCTACCTCTTCAGAACATCTCGTTAAAAATATCCAAAAATATTTCTAATGGGAAAAAAACCCAACAACAACAACAAAAAACCCCAACCCAACCCCAGTATGTTTTACACACTGGTAGAATACTTTGCAAATAAAAAAAAATTTGTCTTTTTGCTTAGCTTTTGAAGACCTTTCTCTGAGTTTTTAGGTCACGACTGCTACATGTGTTGTCTGCTGGCAATTGAAAAGGAAAAAACTCTGTCTAGGATGGGGGCAGAATTTATGTCAGTGTCATCTGGGTTCATGGGGACCTGAGAGATTTATGGCAGATCTGTTATCATTCAGATGTCCAAGTGCACCACTGAACATATTTCCCCTTAACCTCAGAGAAATATGGTCCATATCTGATTCAGTGAGGTTTCTGAGACCACCATTGCTGTGACTGTAAAATTTGCAGAGGCTTTAGTGTGTCTGCAGGAAGGCCCAAGTGCAAGATCCGGCCCAGTGGAGAACTGGAAAGTCTGTGCCCATCGTGAATTTGTAAGGAGTGCTGGTTCAGGACAGAGAGGGATTTCGAGCCATGAGGAACAACCATTTTACTTGCTGAGGTTGCTATGGCAGCAAAACCCCAACCCCTGCCAGTCATGAGGAGCTCAGGCTCAGGGCTCAGACATGAGGAGTCACTCCCTGTGCTCTGCAAGGCATGTGGTGCATCTGGTATGGGTGCTGCCTGTTGCTCCCAGTGTGCATTCAGGAGATGGTGGGATCTTACCCCTCAGTCACAGGGAACAGCCACCCATTCTCTAGAAACTGAAGAGTCAAGTACAAGCTGTACAAGTTATTTTCTCTAATTTAATATATCAGCAATGACTATTAATAAATGAGCTCAGAACATAAGCATATTTCTACTTCAACTAGGGCTTGCTTTTAACTGAAAGGATGGATTGCCTCAGGCATATGATACAGGGGTTTTTTGCCAGAAATAGGCCTGTCCGGGCAGAGTGGAAGGTTAAATCTTCACAGATTTGATAGCAGGAAGGTGGTGAGCTGGATAACGTGCTTCTCTTCATTTTACATCCATGCTGTCTTTCCCAGGAGCCATAAATGGCACCCTCAGCCTGCAATCACATTTGAAAGCACTGGCATGGTAAACACTCTGGCTGGCAGAAGCTGCTGCCCCACCACCCAGGCGTGGCAGAGGTGCTGCACTACCACACATGTGCACATCTGAAAGTGCTGGCAGGAAGAATGATCACAATGGTGGGAATCAGTGGGTTTGTCCAGCCTGTACCTTGCCAATGGAGTCAGTGACAGTGTGACAGTGTCAGAATCAGCAGTAACAGGACTTTCCCCTTGGCCTCAAGTGGGTATCTGTCCTGGTGCCTGAATTGCTAATACCCTTGGTCCTGTGCATTGTACAGATACACACAGTTGAGTCCAGAATTTGGCCTTCAAGCCCAAATTATTCCAGCATAACTGGGTGATTCTTTCTGCTGATTCAGTACCCATGTCCAGGGCAGACCTATGTCACAGTCTTGGGTACACAGCTGCTGTGCCTCTGGAGTGTAAAGCATGTAATGCCTGAAGAAGAATGCCACAGCTTTCCTCTCCAGCCATTCAGTTGTAACTTCTGTAACATGGGAGAATCCCACAGGCAGCCCCAGGTTTACATGGTTGGTCAGCTCAACTACATAACTCCCAATCCCTTTCTATCCCTCTGTTTAGTTTCCTTTGTTTTCAGTTTTGATTTATCCAGCTGACACTCATCTCTCTTCTGTTTTTTTCCCCTTTTTGTCTTTATACAGTACTTTACCTACAGTGTCTTATTGAGTCTCCTGGCCTGCTCTGTGTTCCTTCAGATCAGCTGTATTGGAAAATTGATCCTTATGTTAATCATTGAATTTATATATGTTCTCATTGTGGAAGTGCCAGGGGTCAACCTTTTTGACAATGCAGATCTCCTGGTTACAGCTAACACCTAGTAAGTGCTTTTCACTTCTGAAATCTTCACCTGAGTTCTTTCACCCAGTGATTTCAGTGTGTCTTGTCATTAGGTGGATGGGAGTGCCAAGGCTGTGCTGCAAGCAAGGGAAGGGCATGGTACCAGAGAAGGCATGGCTGTAAGCTAAATGATCTGCCAGTGCTGTTCTCCACCTCGGAGGAGTAGGAGAGTGCTGTTCCCTTTAAGATCTTTTTAATGTGGGACTTGACTAATGAACTATCTAATAATAACAGAATATAACTGGAATCAGAGTGGATCTGTATTTCTTTTTTTCCAGAAATGGGGAGCAGTAGTTAGTCATTCTTGCTTCTTCTGGTATTACAGTCTCAATATAGAAATGTCATTTCCTGAAAAAAGAAAGAAAAGTCCTCCAACAAACTTGAGCTGGCTCAGGAGTGTCATAATAAACCACCAGGATACATTAAACCCAGCTTGGGCTGGTGGAATGGTGGTGTTTGATGTTTGGCCAGGGATCTCCTGCCAGTTGCCACTGGACACATCTGCACTGGAAAAGCCAGTGTCACAGCTGGGCTCAGCACAATTCCCAGCAGAAGGGCCTGGCCTAAGTGAGAGGAAACAGTTGCTCTTTCAGTTACAAAAGGTAGTTTGTGATCAGCAGGTCACACATTAATCGTGGTGGCAGCCTCCTTCCACTGACAGGGTTACCCCTCTCCTGAAGGTCACACCAGGGAGGGAAATTTGGCACCTCCACAAACCCACCCTCCTCCACAAGTTTTGTTTCTTGCTGGAAGTTGTGTTGTTGTGTTAACTCCTTGTTTTGATGATTCCCCCTTGTAGGCAACAATTGTACTTGAATGTGAGTCAATGAAATTATGCCAGTTTAGCTGAACTGTTTATCCTGCCTTGGACAGGGGGTGGTTGAGCTGATTCCCATGGCCCTTCCCAGTGCTCTCTTGTATGTTTTGAAATAGCTTGTGTAGTTGCTCAAATTTCTTGATGCTCATTAACCCTTTCAAGCCAGATTCACCTGGTCACTTCTGTCCTTCTTACGAATATTCCATGATTCTATGATTCCTGTGTGCCCAGTAATAATTAATGGATATATAGCTTTTGTTTTTGCCAGTGACAGTAATCATTGAAATTATTTTGTTAACTCAAGTGAAAGAAATTAGGAGGAAACCCCATGGAGCTTTCTGTGGGGAGGTATAGGGAGAATGAGGTTTCCTTTCTTTTTTTGCAGATGTTATGTGTTCCATCAGCAGAAGCTATTTAGCATTTTCTAACACAATTAGTGGGGGAAAAAAGCATTTTATATCTCAAAATATAATTTCATTCTTGTAATTCAAGCACTAAGCGAAATTAAAGCACTTGGAAGTATAATTTACATCACTTCACAATCAAAATGTCAGTAATAAAGTGGAGAAGGCTAGCATGTTTTCCCAGAAATAGCTTTCTGTGATGCTGTATTATCTCTCACTAAATGGTATTTGTGTCGTGGTTTAACCCCAGCTGCAGCTCAGCCTCACACAGCCACTCACTCACTGCCCTGCTGTGGGATGGGGGAGACAATCAGAAGGGTAAAAGCGGGTTGATATAAAGACATTTTAATGGCACAGAAAAGAAAGAAAATAATAATAATGGTAATAATGATGATAATAATAATTAGAATAGACAAAACAAGTGATGCACAATGCAGTTTCTCACCAATTGCTGACTGATGCCCAGCCAGTTCCTGAGCAGCAGCCCCTGCCCAGATTTCCCCCCGTTCACGTACTGAGCATGGTGCCATATGGTGTGTGTGGAATATCCCTTTGCCCACTCGGGGGCAGCTGTCCTGGCTCTGTCCCCTCCCAGTGTCCTGTGCCCCTCCAGCCTGGTGGGGCTTGAGAAGCTGAAAAGTCCTTGACTTAGTATCAACACCACTTAGCAACAACTGAGGCATCAATCAGCGTGCAATCAGCATTATTCTCATACTGAATCCAAAGCATTACACCAGCTAGGAAGAGATTTAACTCTGTTCCAGTGGAAACCAGGACGATTTGGTTTGTCTGAAGAGCTCCATGGATGCCTATTTACTGCCCCAAAGTCTGGCAGCCCATTTGTGTGTTGTGGGAAATGGGAGCTCAGCATGGAGCACACAGTTCAGAGATGGACCTTATTGTCCAGTTAATACTAAAAAAAAAAGCCACCATGACCTCATACCACTTTAATTGGGTGCCCATTGTAGCTACATAATTACTGTCTGCTCTGCAGCCATTATGGTACTCTGACTAATTAGAAGTGATGCAGATGTCACTTCACACTTCTGTGTACAAACCAACCCAGCATGCAACCAGCTGAAAGGCTGATTATAGCACGTTGGGAGTTGCTAGACTTGACTGCAGCAACACACCAGTGCGGTGCCACATGAACTGTAACTGGATGCACAGAGAGATTATCATGTTACCTTTTCCCTATGCAGAAGATAAAACTAATGCATTGGTTTTAAAGATGTGAGGGACCAATATGATCTTCTAAGCTGAGTTCCTGCGCAGCGAAGCCCACAGAGCTTTTCACAGTGATTTGTTCATCAAGCCCATCATTTCTGTTCAAGCTGTGGTTTGTGATTTAGAGAACTGTCTGTCTTTGCCATCATGGCTGTGAGACGAGAGACGTTCCTGTCCTATGGGAGCTGTCCCCAGAATGAACTGCCTTTCTTGCTAAAAATGTGCACTTAACTTGAGCAGGGGTGTGTTTAGCAAGCTTCTCCCTGTTACCTTCCAGTAATTAAAGAGCCATTTGCTACTGGAAATGTCTGTTCATAGGGAACAACCTACCAATGTAATGCCAGTATGGCTTGCACTGGGCATCCTCACTTATCCAAAATGTCATTGTAAATACTGGGTTTGCTGCATTTCATAGTCTCTGCTGAAGGTTTTAGAGCAAGAGTGACACAGAGAGTGGCAGCCCCAGTACTAGGGGTCAGATCTGCTGTGCTCCCATCATAACACAGAGTGACAATGGGGGGCCAGGCAGTCATCCTTGGCCAGGTAGGGATTTAGGGGAGATGGGGAATCATGCTGCATGTGGGACGTGTCTCCAGCTCCAACTAGATCCAGCCTTTAACGTGGAAGTCCCCAGGGTTTTCAAACTGGGTCTGTGTCCAAGCACACATGTTCAGTGCTGGATCTGGCCAAGAGGCCATGCAGTAGATTGTGTGCAAGACAACAGTGGGGTACAAAATCCGTGTCAGAAGAAATTACATGCTCAGAACTGCAGAAAATGTCTCAGAACAAACAAGGTTAGAGAGTCACTATGCTTTTATTTTTTGATGTTATGCTCAGTTAGGCTCCCTTGGCTGTTTTCATTTTGATGATTTCTGTCTCTGGTTCTGTAGTGAGGTTCCCATCAACCCCAGAAAACTCTGGCCAAAGCTCTCTGGAGAGATGTGAGATTCTCATATACTAACACGTATCATGTTAGTAGCCTGCAAAGTTCTAACTGCATCAATGACAGTACTGTAATTTTACCACTGATCTCCTTCTTTCCATTTAAATAGTATTTTAAAAGATGCTTGTACGTGGTTCTCAGCCACCTAATACTCCACCCACACTCGAGAAGAAACCCAGCAGCATCAATCAATCAGGAGCTCAGACAGCTGCTACCTACCAGAAAGCTCCATTCCATCCTTTCATTGTCAAAAAGCACACCCTCCATCTTCCCCAGAAGCTCTGCTTCACACTAGTACTTTGTAGTGTAGCCAATAGCAATAGGAATGTGCACTCGTGTGTGGTACCCAGGGCTGGGCACAACACTGATGGTGAGCAACTTGCAGAAGGGAGTGGGACTAGAGTGAAAGGAATTGAACACATCTCCATACCACAATAAAGGGAGAAGAGAGGAGCTATCCCTCACAAGATATTAGCCTGAAGCTTTCTTCCTTAGGTCAAATTTTCCAGTCTGACCTAATGAAGTAGTCATGGATGCACAGGGATTTGCCAAGCATCCCACGGTGACATTAAAATCCCAGATGATTCTTTCACTCTTAATGCTTAGATATTTTAATCACATTAACCGTGTCGCACCATCACTCCGGATTTTTGAGTGTAGCCCAAGCCTGTTTTTCTCCTCACTCTCCCATCTTGTAGTAGTTCTGTGTTTTAAAAGGGCTGTAGCCCCACACAGTGTCAGAGGTGCCACACTGCAGAGGTGCTGTGGAATCGTGTGCAGAAGGGTGAGTGCTGCAGGGAGTCACTCTACTGACCTTGTGTTTGTGCTTTTTTTCAGCGTGTCTACAAATAATACATCATCATGGTGAGTCACTTTGGTATGAAATACTTTTATGGGGTTTTGTTGGTAGGTATTTTCTGTTCACAAGGTGCAATATCAGCATGTTGACTCATCAGCAATGTCTAATATTTGATAAGCATTGCTGTGAGCTGGTACACCACAGTGCAAATGCCCTAAGTGGACTGAGAATTACTCTTTTGTATGTATAGCTAGTCTCAGAGCATCCTCTTTCCTGTGGGACTTAGGTCAGCTTGCTCTGTAGAGCATCTTATAATACTTATTTGTAATAGAAGTCAAAGGTTTTATCAAAATAATATTTTTGTACTGTATAACTCTGTAGTTCACACTTAACAGTTTTTATTTGCCTGCTTGTCAGAAGGGATGGGAATTTGCTTTAGTGCCCTTTTCAGTTTTATAAAATACTTACAAAACAAAGGCCATTAAGAAGTGACTAATTAAAGAAGCTGCAAGTGTAGAACAGTTCCAGACTCCCAAGCTGGGAGGCTGGGGAAGCCAGTGCAGGAGTCACAGTGAACAGTCTGAGGAGCTGTCAGCATTTCCGTGTTGCCACACTGAGCATGTACGGCCATTGTCTGAAAAGTGGCTTTTATATTGATGATAACCCTTTCTAAGAAGATGGGTTACGTTTCCAGTTTCCAAGTCCTCCTTTAGAAACTGACACCCATGAGCCAAAGCCCCCAACCTTTTGCAGGTACTGTCTGTCCCTTTACCAACGTGGGCTTTGAGGGGAAAGAAAACAAGCCTTTTCCTGAGGCTGGTTAGCACTAAGGTGGGAACTGCAGAGCAGGACGTAGTTGTGCTCTTCCACTAACTGGGAAGTTCTGCTCTTTCCTTGGCTGCAGCTCCCCAGTGATGACACGAGTCGCGCTGAAGATTGTGACCCCTGTCATCATTACTGTCTTTGTCCTGGCGCTGTATTTGCATGCCCAGCAAGTGGAATCCACTGCAAGGCTTGATTTCCTCTGGAAACTTCAGGTTAGTGGGCGTTGGCTGTGTTGGAGGATTGCAGTCATTGGCATTAATATAAAACTACTGAGCTGTTCCCTGTCGAGTTGAGGAGTGTTATAAAGTGCCTTTGAATTTAATCTGGATCTGCCTTAGAACTGGGCATGCTAATGATGCTCTGCTCTTCGTGGTACTTTGCATACTCTGTGTTTCTCATCCCAGTTACTTACTTCACCCCTTTGTTTCCTTGTAAATGCACTTTGGATGGTCCCCACAGTTAAGGGGGTATAGATCTGGAGGTTGAGATTAATGATTTTGGGCAACTGAGCTGTTACTGCTGCAGGAACCTGTAATATAACACAATTTGTAAATACTGGGAGCTCATATTCACTGCTGAATTGCTTCCCAGAGTTCAGTGAGCTTTACTTTGCTGTGTTCAGGAGTGTGAAAGATTCACATTTGCATTTTCATTCACTTTCCTGTTAAGCAGTGGGAACTGGCTCAATGTCCAGCCTTCATTAGCCCCCAGGCAGCAGCCCTGGATACCCAGCACAGTGCAGATAAAGCCACACTGTGCTCCTGTCCCTGGGTTCACTGTTAATGTTTTCACTGCTTGTGCCCACGAGTGATGTCAGGGCACTGTATGTGATTCTCAAGCAAGCAGGACAGGTCTTGGCTCTGCCCAGCACTGATGGCAGGGGAGCCACAGCACTGCAGGTTGTATATAGATTTTTTACCTTCTGGGTGGCAGGAACATCTTTCTAATTATAGGTCTTTGTGGTTTTGAGTACAAGGCACTGAGGAAGCAGCAATTAATTAAAGCTGCTTGGGAAGCAGATAAACACTGTTCTCCTCATTTATAAATGGTAAAACAATGGAAGGGGTGAGCTGAGTGGTTGCCCACGTCAGGGCCCAGAAATACAACACTGGATTCTGGCACTATTCTGTGCCTGCTTTTACATACGTGTGTGTACATTAAGAGATGGACCATCTTCCACTGCAAAACACGAGTTTCTGCATCTCTCTGGTTCTGCCCTCCTGTGCAGTTTCTCCCCTTCTTCTGTTTCTGTCCTCCCTGCGAGTTGAATTTCAGCTTTTTTCCCCCTCCCTAGAGCAGTTACCAAAAGAGTAAGCACTGCCTCTCCCTCCTAAACTAGGCCACTGAAGAGAAGGAAGAAATGGAGGAGCTGCAGGCCTATAACAGGCGCCTCCTCCACAACATTTTGCCGAAGGATGTGGCAGCCCATTTCTTGGCTCAGGAGCGGCGCAATGATGAACTGTACTACCAGTCCTGTGAGTGTGTGGCTGTCATGTTCGCCTCCATAAGCAACTTCTCCGAGTTCTACGTGGAGCTGGAAGCCAACAACGAAGGGGTGGAGTGTCTGAGGCTGCTCAATGAGATCATTGCTGATTTCGATGAAGTAAGTCACACAAAATCTGGGTGGCCACAGTGAACTGAATTAATGAGTTTAGCTGGGCTTTGCTGAGCTACTGGAGAGGGTGGTTTATCAAATCCTTGTGCCTTGGTTCATTTCTTGTTGCTCTAGAAGTCTTCACTTTTATTTTTTCCCACCTTAAGATCCCTTCTATTCCCTTGTTGCTCTAATCCCCTTTCTTCCTATACCTTCAGTAGTGCAGGCTGTGTCCAGCCTTTTGTAGTGCTTTTACCAAAGCACGGCACATGGCGAGGACATTACCAGCACCTCTGTGTTTGTCAAGGTTTATTTGCTTCTTTTGCTCTCGTGAAACAGATAATAAGTGAAGACCAATTTCGGCAGCTGGAGAAGATCAAGACCATTGGCAGTACCTACATGGCTGCATCAGGCCTCAACGACTCCACCTATGACAAGGAAGGGAAGACACATATCAAAGCTCTGGCTGACTTTGCCATGAGGTTAATGGACCAAATGAAATACATTAATGAACATTCATTCAACAACTTCCAGATGAAGATAGGTAATGTCCCTGTGTTCATGGGATTATGTGTAGGTAGTGCTCATTCTGAGCTGGGGATTTTATGGAGAGCAAAAACCATAGATCTTACCTTAGCTGCACAGTGATGTGATTGTCTTCTGCCTGCTGACCACCTTGGCCTCTATGGAACATCACAGCAGGTTTTTTAGGGTATAACAGCATTATTACTGAAGCTCCCAGGAGAATTAGGAGCAGTTAGGAGGCTGGCCCTGGTGCAGAGTAGCTCTTACTGCAGCACAGTCTCCTCTGGTGGGTGAGCTCGTTTTGCCTGTGATGTGCATCCTGCCCACACCCCTGTGGTTCCGGCTCTGCTATTTGTGAACATTAAACTGTCTTTCAAGTCAGGGAATAAAAAGCAACAGAAAAGGAGAAAAAAATGTGTGTAGTCTGTTCTGGAAGGCAGTGGGCTGCTGCCTCACAGGCCCTCAGCACTGCAGAGGTATGTGCTGACTTTTGCTGGTTAGGCCAGAAGGCAAATAAACTTTATCCTGTTATCTGGTACTGGAAAGTGGCTCTGGATTGAGCAGATCCAACCTGAGCTGCCAGTCAGGTAGGCATAATGGAGTAAAGAAGCCAACTTTTTTAAAAAACATTTCTTTCCCCCCAGTTTGGCTGTAGCTTTGCATGTCAGGGGAAAGCACAGGTAGAACCAATGAACCTCAGGATGATTTTTTAGTGTCTGAATAATAAATTGCCTCAAGCTTCCTGTGGATCTGAGGGATTTCTCTTCTCCTTCCAGGCCTCAACATTGGTCCTGTTGTGGCTGGGGTGATAGGAGCCCGCAAACCCCAGTATGACATATGGGGCAACACAGTGAATGTAGCCAGCCGAATGGACAGCACAGGTGTGCCTGACAGGATTCAGGTAAGGCATTCACTGGAAAACTTACACTGCCAGCTCTGTGTCACTTATGTGTTTTGGAAATTAGTTAGAACTAGAATTTCAGCTTCATTATATTCCTTTATGTTATACATGTACTTACACAGACCTAGGAAATGCTGGTGGTGCAAAGTTTTGTCTTTTAATCGTCACCAACATTGCAACCTTTGGTCAAAAACTTGCAGTTTTGTTCTGGGTGGAAATGCTGAGCTGAGCTTCCTTCCCCGTGTGCCTCACTGGCACTGTGAGCACAGTCCTGCTCTCATCCTTGCTCCCATGTGCTGTTGGGCTGCGTGTGACGGTGCCTGGATTTATTTTCCAAGGCTTGATTCAGATACGTATTTCTGTAATTCATTTCTCTGCTCACAGTGCCCTGTGTGGGGTGAGGCCAGCAAGGGTCCAGGCATCAGTGGGATGGGGATATATAACTGGAGAAAGAAGATGGTTTATGGGGTTAATGGAAACTGTCTGGTAATCACACATCTCCCTGGCCTTCAGACATGACCCTTCTGGTGATTCAGTTCCACTGTCCTGCTTTTGCTGAGCCAATGTCCACAGTAACAGTGTCACTGCCTGGGAAAGTACTGAAGGGTTATAAAAGCAGAGTAACCAACTGGTGTAAAACCCAAGAGGGGCAGCCACCCTGTTCCTGTGACTGTCAGTTAACTGGATTGATATTTATGCAACACTCTTTATGCTTCCCTATGAGATGGTCTTGTGGACAATTTTCATTCTAGTTAAGAAAATCAGCACAGCAATATTGCAACAATAGGAAGCCAACAATGGAAATGCTTAAAGCCACCTGAAAAAGGGTGAGAAAATACACTGTAATAAATAAATACATAAATATTGTCTTAGGAAATCTGGTCTTTAAGCTTCTGTTATTCTGCAGCACAAGTGGTTATTTTTGACTGGCGGCTGCACAATTTGGATGCTGGCTAGAGTATTCCAGTCAGTCAGTCTGCCTCACTGCCCACTACCTTCTTCATAAAAACAGTCCCTGCCTCCTTCTAAGCTGTACAACCACTGTGTGACTTCTAACTAATTTTTGAGGATTTCTTAGTAAGTTTAACCTGTTTTCCTACTGCCACTCCAGTGATACAATGAATGCATCTGAGTAGACTGAACTGACTGGTATGTTTTTAAAACTGTGACTTCCTTGAAAACTGTGGGTTCCACCCAGTTGTGTACTGTGTTGTGTACCTGCTGTGTTTCTCAGGTTCTAAGGCTGTGTTTCTTCAGCAACTTGTGTCAACCTTTTGGTTAGTGATTGCCATGCAAATGTTGACTTAGAAACAAAATAGTTGATCCTTCTTTAATTTTGTCCATGGATTACTCCAAAAGCAAAATGAAAAGACTGTGTGGAAGACATGGCAAGCACCTGTTTACTCTTGTTTATTCTGCAGGTAACCACGGACATGTACCAGGTTTTAGCAGCCAACAACTACCAGCTGGAATATCGAGGGGTCATAAAGGTCAAAGGCAAAGGAGAAATGACCACCTACTTTCTAAATGAAGGGCCTCCAATTAGTTAGCACCGATTGCAGCGTCACACAAAGGCGGGTTTTCCATCACACAGGACTGTGAATTGGAAAAGAATCATTTTTTGGCAGCAAAGCTGAAGCTGCAGCGCAGTTGAGATTTCACACCGTGACTCTAGAGCTGGTATCAGCAAACTCTTTGGCCTCCCATCATGAAAGGCAAGCAAAAGAAACCACCTTGGAGTTGTCCCTGGCTGAGTGCTAAGTCGACCAAAGATGTGTACTACAGAGTTACAGATAAGGCATGAATTCGGAACCTTTAAAAAAAGGCTGCTACCACAGGACGACATAAGAAGCTATTTAAGTATTTATTGACGCAACACAACATTTACTTGGTTGAAGGAATGTATGATTCACTACAAAGCATTATTTTGGAATGGATTTGCACTCCCATAATGTTTCCATCCCATACTGCCAGCTATTTGAAGTGTACCACTGTGCTTTTATTAGCTGTTTTGAATGGGCTTTCAAAACTGACACCCACTGTTGCAGCACACAAAAAGGCCTTTTAGAATGGCATTGGTAATGTTTTAGTATGGAAAGACATTGTAGCCTTGGCCCCCTCTCTTCCCTTCTTCTACACAGCTAAATGACTGCTCTTCTGAGAGGGGCTGGCACATCTGATGAAGGGGAAGATCAAGATAAAGGAAGATGGCTCTACAACCATATTTATTAAAAAGTCGTCTGTGCTCTTCTTTGGTATCTATCAGTTTACATGGGAAAGACTAGATGTAAACAAGAGACATTTTGTGGGGGGAGCTCCCCTGAAATTTGTTGTGGGTTTTTTTGTATTTTTTATTTTGTAATATTGAAAACATGGAGATCTAACAGATATACCAAATTCTATATTTTGTAAATTATATATAAATTAGAAGGCAGGCTGTCCACACCAAGGTGTGGGGGGAGGTGTATATATAACCTGTAGACTTTTGTGTAATTTTTTTTCTGCATAATACTCTGAACACAGACTTGGCAGTTTTCAGATTATCACTATACAATCAACCAACAACAAACAGGTGAGTTTCCAGGCTGAATCAGATGCATTTTAAAATGAAAATCCAGAAAAATCTACAACCCCAAAGAAGAGGAAAAAGCCCGTGGCAGTCCCACAGTTGTTCCGTGCAACCTTCAAGCGGAGGGTGGCGGCTTCCCATGGAACCAGGACCTTTGAGTTTTAGCTACTGAGACACTACCCAACATGTCAAAAAGAGCTCTAGCCAAATCTTCTAACTCTTTAACAGGAGCTCTTAGGAGGAAAAAGAAAAGCTCATTTGAACTTTTATTTAAAAAAAAAAAATAATCATTTTTCATAGATGGTCTTAATAGAATCCTGCTGATCTGAGAGTTGTCTGGTATTGTAACTGCCATGTGAATTACAAGGAACTATGTGATGCAGCGCCGAGTTGACTTTCCTGTAGTAAGCACTTATTTAAACTGAGTCACAGATTTTTCAATTTTCAGTAATTAGGGGATCTTCAAAAAAGATCATGATGGCAAGTGTGTATACGAGGTGGTCGACCTTAAAATACAGTGCCATTGATACTGTGTTGGACATCTTTATTGCTAGTGGGGGGTTTATGAATAGTTCACTGTTATCATTTATGTACCTTTTTTAACTATTAAAGAAAAATCCCTTGGTATTTTATTAGAAAAAGAAAATAATTTAAAAAAGCTATATTTTTTATATTCTATGAGGGTAAAGTTTTGATATTGAATTTGGCTAGCACTAAAAATTACTCCAATCTTTTGACATTTAATAAAGTTCTTTTCCACTCTTCTCAGGGCAGAATTATTGTAGTACTAACAGCTTAATGATTGCACTATGGTGGTGGTGATTTATTTTTTCCTACTTGACAATAAGTGAAAATCCATGGGCCTGTCTTAATTAATTTGCTATATTGCTAAGCATGACCTGAGCATTAAGCCATTTAAACATGAGCTTAAATGGCATCGCCCCTTTCCTTCTCCCTTCCACTAGGAAACATCTCTGAAAAGTATAGTATATTGACTTCTGTAAAACTGCCAAGTCTGCCCTCGTACTATACTTTTGCTCCTTTACATCTTTCCTGGTTTGCAAAATACTTAAGTTGCATCACGCTGTTTTGCCTTTCTCCCTTTCCTCCACCTTCCATCCCTCTTGCCCCCTCACTGAGTTTCATTACCTTCATGCCATACACTGTTTTAGGTTTGCTTTTGGCTTTCCAAAAGTCTGCAGTCTTCTTAACTTTTGATTCATCTTATGAAGTTGTGTTGTCAATGAAATTTCAAGTCCCCAGTATCTCTAGCTGTGATTGTTGACAGTGTGTCATGATCATTTCGAGGGGTATTCACACACTCTTTACTCTGGATCTTGCAAAAATGGATACAGTTATGATTTCCCATGGAAATTGAAATCTATTTAAGTAATTTAACTATATTAAACACTGTTTCACTGGTAAAGTGTCTCTGTTTTATTTTAGCTGCATCTGGCTCGTGAGGAGAACAGACGTAAGTTGCGTAGGAGATACTGGATCTGCACATAGACACAACCAGTGCCTGTCTTGCACTGATGGGTGGCCCTTTGGACCACCCTGAACTACACCCTGCCCAGTGACAGACCCCCAAGGGTTTGGCTGCACAGGAAACATCCCTTGGATCCTTCCTGTGCATCCACTTGCCTCAGAATGTCAGTCTCTCAGGAGCGCTGACAAAGCCTTGCTGTGGCACTGTGGTAAACATACTGGTACAACTGAACAGCTTAAATTTGTGGGTGTGTGTCTCCTATTTAGGGGGGAAAAAAAAAGCTTGTATTTTAATAAGTTTTTAAAAGTACATCACCTTCACCAAAGAATGCCCCAGGTAGGTACCTTGTCCCCTCAAGGGCACCTGGAAGGAGGCAGCAACATTTTCAGTCTTTACAGGTAAAAGTAAACACTGCACGTAGCTGTACCAATTAACAGAAGCCTGAAGTGTAACCGAGAAACAAAACCCTGCAGCTTTCAGCTGACTCTTTTCTCTTGAGAAGACATTACACAGGCAACTAAGAACCAAATGACTTACAATCTGTTACTGGTTAGCAGGGATTTTATGAGCGTACTGAGAACACAGCTGCAGTAACAAAAAGCCATGAAGTATTTAAGGTATCAGCCTTTAAGGAAGATGGTGAAGAACTATTTAATACTTTCTGTGCTGCTCTCCTACATAATAATACAAACAGCAGTTTAGGACATTATCTGATATAAGCATGGTTTTTTAATTGTCTGGAGAAGGGTATTCTCCAGGGAAGGGAAGGCAGGAGCCTCCAGTGCTGTGCCCTCTTATTTCAATTACTGTACACATCAACTGGATGAACAGTTTTCCCAAATGCATCTTTTTCCCATCCAGAAAGCATTTGGATGAATTTCAAGGTGTTTAGCCACTATCCCCAGCACAAAGCTGGATACAAGTATTTGCCTGCACATAATAGAATTACACATTTTGGACACACAGTTGAGAAATTTGGTGTGTCCTACACTGCAAATATCTCCAGCCTTGTGGTTTGTGTTAACACAACACACATGAACACCAACATCTGGCCAAAAACTATGCCCAGAGGCAAACATTCATTCTGTTAAGCTTCCCAACTGCTCCTCAGGGCACCATCACTTCTAGACTGAAGTTTGGGGGGCAGCCTAGACAGACAGCTTGGGATGCTGCTGGGAAAAGGGGCAGCTCAGCTCTTTAAGCTCAAAAACTCAATTTCCATACTCTTGACCCACTCTGTCTGAGGCTTTTCAACTGAAGGAGCAAGAAAGCCTTGGGCAGTGGGGGAGGGAGGGCTAAGAAAATTGAATTTCAGGCAGGATGGGGGCAGCAGCAGCAACATTTTCCTGCCATGGGGCAGCCAGGTAGTTTTCTGTAAAAAGCAGGGTTATAGTTTTTTAATTTCTGTCCCTGAGCACTTCTCAGTCCTCACCTGTCCTGCTCTGCCCTGGCACACGGTTGCAGCACTGGGAAAGCAGGCAGTGGGTGCCAGGTGGGAGTCACAACAGGGGTGAGTCCAGCACTGGCACACTCAAGAGGTGATGCTGGTGCAGCACAGCACAGGCATTTCAGTAAAAAGCTCCACAGGAGACTGGCTAGAGAGAGCAAGAGTCCCTGTAAGCAGCTGGCCCCTGAGATACTTTCTTTTACACAGCATTTCAGATGCAAATAACTACTGCCATCTACTGGAAACAGACTTGGGGAGCCTCAACCAGGCACTGCAGGATCATGCCAAGAGACACAAAGCCCCTTCCACCGTGGGGAAAGGGAGAGCACGTCACAACCATCACACCATTCCTTCCACAGTAACTGATTATACACAAACTATCAAATGCAAATCTCTCTATAAGCAAAAAACAACCATTCCAGGCTGTGGGTGTCACCATCCAAACACCACCACCACCCCCCAGGCAGCAGAGGTGCCAACTGTGCAAACAGTGCAATTCAGCCTTTAAGGAAGATGGTGAAGAACTATTTAATACTTTCTGTGCTCTCCTACATAATAATACAAACAGCAGTTTAGGACATACCTGCTGCTGCTCCTCGTGCCCTCTCTCTCATGGCATATCTGCAGCAAACACAGGGAGCAGACAACTCCTGAGAGATCAGCTGGACTCTTGTCAACACTGGGATGAAACTGCCACCCTTCTCATCAATTACCCCCAATCAAGGAAAACCTCTCCTGCAAGACATCCCTGTATATTAACACCATTCAGATTTCTGAAAGTCAGAGCACATATCTAGAATGCTATTTATTCTGACAAAATGCTGGCTTAAAACAGTGTTTGGTGTTCTGTGCTCTCCTACATAATATTTCTCCAAATGTTAATGGGCTTCTTTTTCCAAAAGAAACCAAGAAAGCAAAAAACAATCATACCTTAGTACTTGCAGAGGAAATGGAAAATGACAGGCAGGAGGCTGAAAGGTAATATCCCTAAGCAGATACTGACAATTCACAAATGAGACAAGTTTTTATCCTCAGATACTGGTCCAGACATTGAATACAAGACAGCAGAATGCTATGAAAAAAACCTGAAAAATATGCAAGGAAGAATGTGGTTAAATCCTAGAAGCTCAAGTAGGGGACTCTGAGGTAATCAAACCTCAAACAGCATTCTATCTACCTTGTGGAAGTCAATCTTTTGGTCATTCCTTCGTGAAAGTAAATATAAAGAGTGACACCTTATCCAAAGAAAAATATACTATTGTAGGTGGATGAACCCATTCCAACCTTAAAGAGGGTTTCCTTTATAAATACAGCATGAAATGGGCTCTGCTTCTACTAAACCCCAGAGAAAAATCAAGTGACTATGAACGGCCTTCTGCAATTCAAACTAAAATAAAGCATGTTGTTCCAGAGACTAGTAATCTTTGACAAGTTCATCTTTGTAAGCCTAGTAACTCAAGTATCTGGGTAAAAACAGCAGGGAAGCTCCTACCATTTCTCTGAATGCTGAGTTTGTATAAGCAAACAGGAAAACCTGGGAATTTTCAGCAAATTTTCACCTCCAACTTGGGCTGCTGTATCTTGGTTCTCATCTCACACAAAATGTCAGCAAGTTCTAATATTACAGTCCAACAAGACACGCTAGAAATCCATGTTTTTAGCACTTAGTAATATCAGGTAATGAAGAACAGTCATGCTCATTAACTTTTCATTGTGAGTGGGATTTTTATCAGTGCCATAAACACAAGCAAACAAGACCCCAACTGTCTTCAGTTACACTGAAGCTGCATTTGTTGTTTGTACCTGCTAATCAGCAATTAATTTAACACCACCATAACTGGAATGGAATAATGGCATCAGATGCTATGACAAAGGAAGATTTCATTCCTTAAAAATGTATCTTTAGGAGTAGCAGGAAGGGAAGGTGCCTCAGAGAAAACAAGATTCTCTGCCAACACACAAACTGAAGAAATGATGCAACAGAAAATTCTTTATGTGCACAACAGCCTGAGTTAAAAACTAAGCAGTACTTCAGACATTCAAATAACCTCCCTGCCTATCAACAGAGGTGAAAAAATAAGGTGTAAGGACTCTTTCTGTAAGCAAATTAAAACCTGTTTTTATGCCTAAAACATGAATAGCTCTATTTTTCAATCACTGATTTTAAAATACAAAGGACTGCTCTTCACCTTTTCTGGTGTCTGGAATTCAGAAGGGTGCAAGGAATGCTAATACAAGCAAACTGCTCTGTACTGTTTGCTGCTCTTGTGGATTTTTAAAATATTTGTGGTGTAAACACTTCCTAAAATTCCTGTATGCTTCAATCCAGTCCTCCTCTTTATCATTTTCCTATCATTTTGGATTCCCAATACAAAAGCAGACCATGTTCCTGAATTCATTCTTCTTCTTGTGTCTCAAGGTGAGGAGGGAAGAGAATGAACTGCAAAGCACATCACTCCCATCCCCAACCCTGCAGCCTGGGCACCAAGGTGTCTCCAAGGGCTTCAACTCAAGCCCTCAGTCTGAGACATGCCTGTTTGATTACAAATTCATTCTCTAATTCTTGGCTGTATTACACATAGCCATCTTGACTAATAACACCTACTTAAAAAGAAAGTATCTGGTTCCTTTCTCCTTGGTCATATAATCTGACACTAAACAACTGACTGAGACACACAACATTTTGGTATGAAATGTCCAAGAAAATTTGCCTGGACCAACATTTCCTAGCACAGCAAAACCCTCTGCCAATTCCCAAATCCAGCAGCACAAAAGCATGGCAACCTCCCTGCCATTAAAGCTTGATTAAAACCTGTATATAAAAAATCTACATCTATTTATTTGTACATTACGAAACATCATAAATAAGTATAACTCAATTGGAAAAATAAAATCCCAGTGTAACCAGTGGTGGTATTATAAGGCTGCTTTTCTATTTTAAGTGTTTGGAGTTTGCTAGTCAATTCATCAACTTTAGGAGCATAAAACAGTTCTCTCAAACACAAGTGTAGATCAAGGAGGTTTTATCCCAGCACAAAAACACCCAGTCCATAAAGCCAGAAGAATAAACACAATCCTTTGTCTTCTCTTGTTTAAACTAACCAGACTGGTTTATTATTTTCCTGACACCAGTTGTTTATCTCAGGTTTGAGTTAATTATTCATCCATTTCTGAAAGTAATGAAAAACATATAAAAAGAAGAACCATAGTCCAGCAAGTACAAGTCACTCAACTTACCAACCAGTTTTCTTTCAACCCTTCCAGAGTCCAAACAGGAAACACACAAAAGTCCTGGGTTAAGTGGCAGAGTTTGTTGAATAATTACTAAAAGTTATCTCTGTCTACAAAGATCACTTTCAAAGGATAAATAAAAGAAAATCATAAATGAAAAAATTTTAGAGAACTTGTAACACTAGACAGAGGGCCACGGGTGAAGCTGATCCCCAGAAACTGAGTTTCCAGGTTAAGTTTTAATTAAGAAAACATCCACATATATGTCAACATGAAATAAAACATTCCAAAATTCCGTATCTTACATATTCCACATCTAGTTTGCTAATATGCAATAGCATTTTTATTACTTATTTAGCCTATTCCCTACTGCCTTACAAAGGCAAAACTGATTTTGGAAGTGAAAAGCTTGCATGATATGCAGAACACATACTCTACACATTCCTCCATTAGTATACTTTTGAATTAAGCTTTTTTATGCCAGCAGTCAAATTCCCCAAAATTGGTGTCCCTACATACACTTCACTCCACAATATGCTCCACTTTCCTCCTCTAGTCCCATTACTGTTTTGTGTCCTTTTCAAGAAAATAAAAAAATAATTAAAAAAATGTTCAAGGGTGAAGTGAAAAACATCCACAGGGCATCTTTAAAAAATAAAAACACAAAAAAGCCCCATCCAGACAGCTTCTTCTTTTGGGGAACAGCTTTACATTCCTGAGAGTGAATAACTACTGGAACAAGACTTCCTCTAAAGTGTTCCAGGGCTTGTCAGACATTGTAATCAGGGGACTTGCCCTGGGGTTGTCGCAGTCGAATCTGTAAGGTAGAAAAGGCTCCCACAGTCACATGAAAGAAGAGCTGCCACAGGTTGCGCAGTTCGTACAGATACATGTTACACAGGCAGATCAGCCCGAAAGTCAGGAAGGATTTGGCATTCCTCCAGCCCGTGTAGTACACAAACAGGTAACACTGCCAGGGAATAAAAAAGAAATTAGATTACCTCATGGAAAGTAACTGCCACTGAAGAAACACTTTGTGATCCCTGAGAAATCACAGACCAAAATGTGGAAAAGTCTAAGTTAAAAAGGAAAGAACAGTATCAGTTCAGCTGCCATGGAAGGGTGAAAAATACCTGACATCAACACAAGGTTACATTTTGTTTCCATTAAACTCTTTCTGAGAACAATTGTCCCATAGTAAGAGTGGCCCATGACAAAACAAAGTGGATGTTTCTGGCAATCTCTGATCAAAATACACTCTGTGTTCCACAGAAGCAGTGGAAAAGGAACAAGAGCCACTATTTAGTCTTCAGGCAAATCCATGGGAAGGACAGGCAAACTACCAGGCCCTGCAGCTGAGAAGGAATACTCAGCATGAGGCAATGCCCCAGACACCCCCCAGTGTCCTCTCAGGGGTAATGCCAAGGATTAACTGGTAAATCAGAGGCCCACAAACACCCACTGCCCTGCTTCAGCTGCTGCAAGATGGGTCACATTTGGAGATAAACAAATTCTACCACATTCTGCACACTGGGGTGTAACAGTGTCAGGACTGCCCACAGTTCCCTGCTCTGCCTTCCTCCTACTGCAACTGGAAATCTGTTCAAGTCTCTCACCTGTTTTCATCTCTAAAAGGACACATGTAATACATAAACATTAGTTTTTCTTCTGCTGTTGTTCAAACTACCTCCTTAATTGCTGAAAAAAATATTCTTTACCCTGCTCTGGATTGTGGCTGTTTCTGTCTGCTGAAGAAAGTTTTCACTGTGCTTTAAGATAGATAACAACAGTACGTGGGCTTACTTTCTATTCCAAATCTGTTCCCAGTGGATTTATAACCATGGTCACACAAATCTAACAGCATGCATCATCAGATTATCTAAGTGACATTTCTGCCCTTCCTGGGCATTTACCACATTTTATCAGCAAATAAATTTTACTTAATTTTTTTTTCACTTTCCATGTTCCTCAAAAAAGGGCCAAAGCTTTGTACATTTGCAACTGATTTACTGATTTTATATTCTATTCTAACTCAACCATTTTGTTATAAACCATGCATTTCCACTGCAAGGGTGGCTGAGAACAACAAAGCTACTTGTAATTTCTGGATATCTAAATACTTTTAGAGAGATGAGTACTGGCAGTATCAGTAAGACTTGTATGTCCTTCCTCCAGAGCAAAGTAAAACTAGAGATGAGTAATCCACATGTTTCAGAATCTAGAAAGAATTGTTCTGAACCTGCCTGGCCATGTTGAGCAGAGTAAATGCAACCAACCTGTGCTGACAGTTTCACAAATCACAGCTAAAAGAGCAATTAGTTGGTGCTAGTATCTCAGAAATAAGAACTCAGGTAATTTTCTAGCACTGTCACAGAGTATCAACAGATATATCTGGAATATTAATAAAAAGTCTACACTCTGAGTTGTATGGATTTTTTCTTACAAACAGCTCTATTCAAGGCAGACACTGGAGTAAAGACATATGTCCTCATGTCTCAATGCAGGGACATTAATACTTTATAAAGTATAAGATTTCTGTTTTGGAAGAGGAGGGAAGACTGTGTATTTTTCACACAAAAAAAGAATGGAGGAACTCCACCTTACTGGATATGGAGCAGATTGTTGGCATGGAAAACAGAGACCAATCTGAATTATTTAAGGCAGAAGTTGATAGAAAGTCAACAAGTGGCGAAGAACACAAGTTATACTGTGACATTTTGGTAAATTGTTGGGAATGGAGATTACAGGTAACCTGGAGAGAAGGCTGACTGACATAAAAGAAAAAACTTGAGACACTTTTATTGTCTGCCACTGTACTAAATCTTGGCACACAGAAACAAGTAAAAATTGCATACTCCACAAGTGCAAGAGATTAAAAGTCAAGAGAATTATAATAACAGCAACTGAGCATGACAGACATTATAGACACAGGTTAATGTAACAGCAGTGTCACTGAATGACAGATGCCAATGGGCACCAGAATGCCTTGCTATAAATTATACAGGAAAATCAAATTCAGATGCAGAAACAGAAAACTTACAGACATGAAAAGCAAGGCAAAGTATCAGACAGGAGAAGGAAAACATACTGAAAAGTGGCCAAAAGCTTTGAAAAGGAAGGAGATGCACATTAATATACAAAGTGAGGAAAATCCTGGGGTCCAGTGCCTAGGTATTACTTTATTTACTTCAAATCTTCCCAAAGGGAAGAGGAACAAGGCATTTGTTCAGATGGTTAAGCTTACACGAACTATGGAACTGCTACTTCAAGGAAATAATATAACCCCCAACTACTCCTGACTTTAGAGCTAAACTGTAAACTCCAAACAGAAAAGTAAATGTCTTAATCATCTAAATGGAGAAAAGCACCAGCAAACAGATGTTCTTTGTATCACTCTACTATACGACAATTTATGATTAATAAAACAAAACAGAAATCGTTTTTTACAATCACCCTAATCAAGTATCTATGACATTTAAGAAAACATGATGACAATTTATGCATGACTGGGTAATGTTTCTAAACTCTAGTGAATTATGCAAAGAGAAGAACACACCTGGTACAAACAGGCTGCTGTTCCAAGAAAAAATGCAATAACATAGCTGAAATCTTCACCTTCGTTCTGTGAGAATAAAACAAAAAGCCGTGTTTTACAATGTTTCAGTGAAATACCAGACATTTACAGTATTATAGTTATTACTCTATGTTAAAACAGTTTCACATATTGATTTATAGTAATTCCTATACTACATGAAACTGAGTTTGGACTAATCAGTGCTTATATGTCTGGGGAAAAACCACCACAATCTGGAGTCTGACCAAAATCTCAACTTGCAACAGACAACTAATCTAGAGAGTTTCAAAAGCTTTAAATGAAGCCCAGCTCTAACACTGGATATTTACCTTGCTCAGATGCCTTTGAAAATTCAGGTCTAAACACCGGTAACGAGCTTTGATACCAGCTTTTTAGAATTGTGCCTTCCTCCAGCTTCACAAAATCGAAACGAGATAAAAGACCCAAACTGGCCACTAGGGTGGGGTAAAACTCTACACAGAGAATAAAGCTGGCAGCTCATGGCAGTGAGAGCAAACAGCATCAACGGAATTTATCAGAGACTACTGAAAAATGAAGTCTTCTTGAAGGAGAAGATGGAAAAATTTACTTGAAGTGACAGATCTTTCTGGTATGTATTTAAAAAACAAAACAAATCCTTCTAACTTATTCAAAAGGGTTGTTATAGTTTCTATAGAGCTGAGCAGAATAAATTTACATGCTCAGTGACTATTCCAACTGCATTGCCAACAAACATCTGCAACAATCAAAAAGCTTCCCCAGGAAAACAAAGGGTAGTCACTTGAGAGTGACTATCATTTTAACAAGAAGGTGATCCATTCACAAGGACATGTACTCAGAGTATGCTCAGTATGGAGCATTTCCATCTCCAGTGTTGACTAGGAAAACTTTGCATATTTGTACATAAAAATCACCTATACAATGTAGTAACTTTCACACCGTGTTAAGTCTTGACCTTGGTGCCACTGCGTATTTGCTGGGGTGCAGCTACCAACTGTAACAGAGTTTCACTAACACCCAAATAAAAACACTGATTATAAAGGAAACAGTAATTCAGAGAGATGCTTTTGGATGATTTCTAGGAACACATTCCATTAATCATGCTTTGGATTATTTCTCCCTAAACTTTATTATGGAAAAAGCCACAAAGTAAATTAAGAAAAATTTTAATGGATTTTTAGTGTGCCTCATTTGTCAGAAATGAAAATTATCTTCCATCTGTACTGCCATCTATTACCTCCAGATGCAATAACATATAGAATAAAATTAACTAGCTGCCCTGTCATCACTTAAGTAAGTTAATCTAACATTGGCATTTCTTAAAAAAAAAAAAAATTCAGCTGTGGAAAGTAATAAAGCAAGTTTTCTAGAAACATCACAGTAAGTGGCAGAAATCTGTTCAGTACTATTTGTACTACAGCATACTTTGAATTCATTCCTATTTATAAACTGAGAGAATTGTGCATAATGCAGAAAAATCTAATTAGGGATAAAGTAGAGTTATTTGTTCATTTGTTCACTATTTTGTCCTTGGTCTTTCTTTAAAAAAAACAACCAAAAACAACTCAAAAAGAAGGACTGAGCATGGAACATCTTCATTAACCCCGTTCATCTATCTATTAGTCTTTAGGAAATGCTGAGGCCTCCAACATTACTGCTTATTAAATCTTTACATATACCAATAGCTATATAAGACAACAGGAATGCAGGTCATCTTCTTTACCTTATCTCCCCCACAAAAAAAACACCAATAAGTATCAGAAAATCCTGCAGTTAACTGGTGAAAGGCCCAGAGACCATGACTTACAAGGAGCAGCTAAAGAAACTGGGGTGGTTTAGCCTGAAGAAAAGGAGGCTCAGGAAACTTCACACTCTCTGCTACTGACAGGAGGCTGCAGCAGGGTGGGTGTCAGTCTCCTCCCAGGTAACAAGGGACAGGAGGAGAGGAAATGGCCTCAAGTTGCACCAGGGAAGGTTTAGATGATATTTGAAAAATTTCTTCACTGAAAGGGTTGTCAAGCATTAGAACAGGCTGCCCAGGGAAGTGGCTAAATCACCATTCCTGGGGGAATTTAAAAGCCATGTGGATGTGGCACTCTGGGACATGGTTTAGTGGTGAACTTGGCAGTGCTACACTAATGGTTGGACTCACGTCTTGTCCAACCTAAATGGCTCTACAATTCTATAAAGTCCAGATACATGTTTGAAGAAAAGGATTATCTATTAATCAAGCAAGAGGATTACAATTTTCTTTCAGAAAACTCCCCCAGGCTTTTTAGTTTCTATGTCTATCACCACAACAACTATTAAATGGCAAGGAAGTCTTTTTTTTTTTTTTTTTTCTGGTGGTAACACGTACAAACTTTCTGTGCATGCCTGCAAACACAACCAGCATATTTCACCTGAATTGCCTGAAATCATAAACCATTGTTAGTGATGTTGTAGCAGTGAGAATACAACCAGCAGGAGAATGAATAGAAAGAAACTGAAAGGCTACAGGGAGGGTCAGAGCAAAGAGTTTACAGGGAAAAAAAGGGGTTTTGGTGAGGGGGATGTTGTTGTTTAAGGAGGTGAGGAGAGTTTAGAAGAAATCACTTGAAAGTTTTCCCTGACATTGACCTCTTCAGTACAGAAAGAGAAATAAACATTGTACTTAGAAGATTTATTAAATATAAACAAATAAGTTTCCAAAAAACAATTTTACAAAACCTGTTTAAAGATCAATGCTCTTGGCCAGATTTTCAAAGCTGTTCATCATTTCACTCAAATGCTTTTAAATAGCATCTATAGAAATTAAACGCCTCATACCCTGGCATAAATTTAGAAAACAGAACATTATGTTCACATACTCACTGCTACCAAGGTACCAGGGAAGGAGCTGGCCACCCACCTTCTGCTGCTGTTGAAACTCACAGCCTCAATGAGTGAGGCATCACACTCAAAAAGGATGCACAGGTCACAAACAATACAGGTTTCCTAAACAGAGGCCTGACCTCACAAACAGCACTTCTGAAAATAAAACTGGCGTGACTGAGTTCATATAGCATCTCCTAAGGTGATAATTATGATTGCTATGATGCACAACTTTGAAATTCACAAACATGTACAATACCTGGAGAAGGCTTTCTATGGCATGAAAGCCACGAATTAAATTCAAAGCTCCACATAAGAGACTAAGCACAAAGGAGACAATCCCTGGCAGAGTCACAGGTTCCAGACGCTGATGAGGAGCTGCAAAGCAGATCAAAAAAAGAAATCAAAGGTCAAAACAATGCCTTTAGAAATTTAGTAAAATAGTAATGTCTTTTTCTGTGACTTCTAGCTCAGGAGATCACTGAAGTAAACCACAAAATGTCAATCTTCTTCTTCTAAAAAGAAGAAACATTTTAAATATTTCAGCACATGGTTTAACCAAAAAGTAAATTTTCCTTCAGTTCAAATATATCATTGTCTTGTTATATTCAGTCTTTATTTCAATACGTTCCATTTATTCATTATGGTACTGACAGCTGCTCAAACATGCCAGGAAATCAGCAGTAAAAGATGCACTTGCTAGTGAAATGCATCCACAATTAGTAACGAGCTAATAAGTCACATACTTAAGGGCCTCTCTCACAAACTCCACTCTTCTTTAACACTAATGCATTACTGAGATATTGAGACTGATTTACCTTGTTTGCTGAACAGAACACTTTGAGGCAAAGCTACCACAGACCCCTTCCTTAAAGAATACAGCCAATTGAGTGCTACCAAAGACACACATTAAAAGACAGCTCTGAAACTAAACCAGTGTCTACATTAGAACCTTACACAGACCTTCCAGATAGTGCTTAGCAGTCTCTTACAAAACACATTAAATTTAAAAAAGCCTTTCTTTCCACGAACACCCACTCTTTCAGGCTTATCTCGGGTCACAATTATCAAGGGTCCCAAGTATGTAACAGTTGTGTATGTTCCTCATTACTGTCCCTTTCCATAATTAATAACAGAAAGCAAATGTGAAAAAACAATGCAAAACTCTTAATAGTCTGGGCGACACTGGGAGAACAATGGGACTGCTGAGCCATACTCAAATCATTCTGTTCAAATCAGCCAAGTGTAAAGATGTGAACAATGAGCTTAATGAACTGTAACATTAATAGAGAGAGGGGTGTCAATCCCAGTTGTCTGCACTGCACAGATTCAGGAAAAAGGTTTTTCAAACAGTTTATGAAGTTACAGAACCTAAAGAAAAAACAACAAAAGCTACTTCACACTGATAAGCAGGCAGGGCTGTCTAATTATGAGTGTATGGTAACAAAAATAAAACACAGGATGAGTCCAGTTAATTCATTTGTGCTGAATTTAATAGTGTAATCAGTTGGGGGTTTTTTAAACAAAAGCATAACCCATGTTTAACTTTGAGAGCTCATTGCTTTTCTAACTGTAGGGCACATTACTCCCAGCAATCACTCAGTTAGGGTTAGATATGCTATTTGCATACCAAACCACTCTTTTTCAGTGACTCCTAACTGGTTGTTTTGTTTTGGCTTTTTTAAACCATCTCATCTAGAAAGTGGCAAAAAACTGAGGGTGTATGTGACTGTTTTTAGCCAAAAGTAATTACATTTCACTAACTGGTGGATAAAATTAGTTCACTGCTCTCCACTCATAGCTCTCCAGACAAATCTCATTTTCCCCATGTATTGGGTAACAAAATCATCATGTGTTAAAACAGCATTTAAAATACATCTTTGAGAATCATGGGGGGAAAAGTAAAGACTCTTGTCAGATAAATCGCGACTGTTTACGAGGAATCATAAAATAGGATCATAAAATACTAATTTTTCTCTCATTAAAGTATGAAAAATCAAAAAAATTTGAAGGACAGTGTATACTGCTACTGATGTCAATAAACTCTCCAGGGCTTCATGGATTTCAGTGTTACAATCAAAGTAACAAGACTCATTTACATAGTAAAAGATGAAGGCAAAAGCAAAAAAATGAAGAGGAATGCCAGACAATGCAAGGTAAAGGGCATCAGGGTTGGTACATCAAGCAATCTGAGAAATATGGCAAGTGCCATATCAAAAGTCCTCAATTCAAATAAAGCACAAATTCTGAATTTAATGCTGGCATTTAAATAAAAATGTAAGACATTTACAAGATATGAGAAACTGCAGTACTTGTATGTTTATTTAAAACTAAAATGTAAAAAAAAAAACCCCAAAACCACAGAGCATGCCATCAGGCAAAAAATAACTTTGATTTGACAACTGTTGCTTCATTGAAAAAAAGGTTAAATAATAATAAATTTATCCTAACCTAAAACATCACACATCAGCACACTATCACCGTATTTCTAATGCCTGCCAACACCTACATTCATCTTCGAATCAAAATTCTATCTATAATTCCCGCACTTTTTGCTTCACACATTCATAATTACCCCTATTCCTCACTGCACCCAACAACTTTCTCTGGAGGAGAAGGGCTGCTATTTTCAATTATTTTCACAACACAGGAGGCCCAGACACTACACTGTGGCTACTGAAGCAATCAAAGTACAAGCAAGTAACAGCCAGAGCTTCCCCAGCACGGCCAAAACGAAGTGTCCAACTCTGCCATGCTGCATAACCAAGCAAGGTTTGCCTCCACCTGACTCCCCACCTCTGCATGCTCTCCAACCATGCTCTCGTTTAACATACTTGATGTGCTTACAGCAAGTCCCACTTTTTAACAGGACAGCTTATTCAGGAAATTACACTAGGGAAACTGTATCTTTTTGTGAGAATTTGTCCTTAGAGCAAAGGAGAAACTCTGAAGCTGAGCCAACTGAGTGGGCATCAAACATCCAGAGAAAGTTCTTTTCGAGGGTGAAGTGATGAATGTAAAGGATTACAAAACTATTAGCAGACTCGCTAAAATAGACATTTATTCAATGCCACCTAAAATGTGAAGAGCTGAAGAAGGAGCAAAGTGCAAACCTCTCATAATGTAACAGCCCTTTGATGGTGAGTTTCTACAACAACTCAAGGAAGGAAGTGGATAACTGAACAGAGATCTATGGAATTCAGAGGAAGAAGAAAGTTAAAAGTAACTGAAAGAGAAACAGAAGATCAACATGGAAAGAAAAGAGGACAACAGAACTGTTTCTGTAAGAAGTTTGGAAGAGGTAGATGAAAAAAATTAGAGGATAATATGCCAATTATTTTTGAATCTTCCTTTTTAGTAAAAAGGGAAATGGTACCTGTGCATTTTAACTTAGCCCCCTACGATCTTCCAGCACTTCGACTCAGAAAATTGACAGAAAACTTATTTCCCACTACACGGACAACTTTTAAAAAACCAGCCAATTTTGACACAGGCCAAGTTCTCTCATGCTTATTGCTATTTGTTTTCCCAGTTGCAGGAAGTTTGCATCTAGGTAACCAATTGCCACTTCTGCCACTGCAACCTTTTCCACAAGGCAGGATCACACCAGCACATTAAGAGTAAACAACAATATAAGCATCAAAAGTCATAAAGGAATGGTATCACAGCATTATACCTTTAAAAACAGCCCACACATGTTAGCAGGAGATGACGAAAGGTATGTACAGTGCTGCTTATAAGACTCTACTCTTTTACACAATTTAAACATCTCCCCCCTTTTTCTTTACTAATTTTCCAGAATCTAACTCTAATACTGCTAAACTGTAAACACACAGATTTTAAGCTATTAGTCTCATAGCACCTAGAATTCTCAGAAGCAGGGCCCCAGAGTGCAAATAGGGCACCCCAGTGACTTCATTTGGTTTTCATCTTCAGTAGAAAGCAGTTTTCAATCTTCCAGAGTAATCCTTACGAGTAAGTACATAATAAGGATAATACACTGGCAAAGAGATCCTATTAACATATACACATATAAAAAACTGCACAAAATTAAGCTGATCCCTTTTATTACAAAACTGTAGGAAGTGTTTAAATTTATGACTGCAATTCTATGATTTATGATTTCACCCTGACACTATAAAGTGTCAGGCAGTGTATGCCTGCCCAGGATAACTTACAGACAGAGGTACTTGTGGAAAAGTAAAGGGGAATATATTAGCTAATTAAAATCAATGCTTTCTTCCATTCTATTTATGATTTTGCTTCACTAAACTTGGAAGACTGAAGTCAGATGATGTCAGTTTCACATGTAGAGTTCACATGTTAGTGCAAGGATTTGGCAAGTTTTAAGTTTGTGTCCTGCTGGGAAACATCTGAAGGTGGGCTTCGAACTCACTCAGAGCATTCACTTAATAACACAACCCTTTAACCCAGCTCAGCCACACAATTCCACGTTCACCTCCTACATGAAGCAAATTAAAGCTTTTAAAAAACAATGACTTATACGAATGTGTCAGTTTTATACAAAATTGCAGTTCTTAATGTTGTACACAAGGCACTGGTTTTAGTGAGCGCATCTTTTAGTCAGCACAGCCCTTTGGATTTTCACCATGGCAGATGCTTCCTGCAGTGCTGCTTCTCCCTCCAGCTGCTCTAACTCCTGACACTCTGCTCTCAGCTTATGTCATCACTGAGTCTTACTAGGCAGAAATAATAAAAATTTTCAGAAATCTTGAAAGGTCAGAAAAAGAAGGATCATCATCTTGTTAAGTGCTCGTCTTCATTTGCAGGGTTTTTCCCCCTTCAATAAAGCAGTCCATTGAACAGACCCATTTCTCCCTCTGAGTGCCTTGGGAAGATGTGCACTTTGAGCAGGGGACTAAACAGACATCTAAGCTAAAATGCATATAAGGTCATGGCAGCTTTATGCTTTAGAACCACGAAAAAGGGTTTTTTTAAAAGAAAGAAAAATAAAAAATTAATTCTACTGCCCTGCACGTGTCTCATTTGATGATACAAAACCAGAAGTCTGAAACTTACCTGCAGATATCTTACCAGTACCCTTACACTCCCCCACAGACAAATGTGCAAAGCCATTTGGTGAGCCAAGTTCTGACATGGAAATTTGATAAGGTGGTCTCAGTTTGATTTCTGTCTGCATGTCAGCAAGATTCATCTTTGTTGACACAGAACGTGTGTTGTTATATCTCTGTTTGGTCCTCTGAATGAAATTATCTGTGCAAAATTTAAAATAAAAAGGTGTAATTTTATGGACTTTTGTTAGATAAATAATCCAAGACCATGCAGCTCTATGTTCTACATACTTCAGAAATTGAAACATATTGATTGAAATGTATTTATCTTGAATTTTTAACACTATTTCTGTTTTGTGCCTAATACCTCATTGGTTATTTAATTCTGCTGTTAAAAAAAGAGTCTAAGCTCTAAAAATCTAATTACTTAGTAACTGTGAATAAACTAATGACTTTTCACTGCATGAGACTGAATGCATTTCTAATATAATGAGTTTACTGCATGGATTTTAGCTTTTCTGTTTAGTAAATATGCTTATGAAAAAATTAACTCCTGAATTCAAATGTGAATGTACTTGAGTATGAAACATGCTTGCAAAATATTACTATAGGAGGAGAAAATTAATATATATTTAAGCTATAATAGACTGAAATTCTAACTTACCAACTAGTAGAATAAATGTGTTTGGAAAAAAAAGTGTTCAATGAAATTTTCACAAGGAAGATGATAATGCTATGCAGAAATTGTTAATAATTGATTGACTGAATTACACACAGGAATTAACCAACTGGAATATCTTCCCCCAGATTTCTAAAACTGTGGTTCTTTTTCCTCTAATGTGTTTTATAGAAATATCTAAAATGACTGCCTAAGATATAGTATTAAAGAAACATAAATTAATGGAATTTGTAACAGCTGTTGTCTGGTATATATGAGATGAACTGCATTTGGAGTTTTCATGACAGAAGATTAAATGCTTCAGTACATCATAAGAGAAATAAAAATCTCTCCCTTTCATGTACTAAATAAAAGTTACAGCACAGCTAAGAGCAAACAGGGAACTGCAATCTTTTACTTGAGAAATTTACGAGGTTCAATGGCTTTATAGTTAAGTATTTCAACAGGTATGAAGTCAAACAACTCCTAGTATTATTAACTAGAAGATGAACTCCAGAGCTGGCCACAAAAGGCTCAAATCAAAACCTACAGGAATGTACAGAAAAATTACAAATAAGTTTGGATAAAGCTCTAGTAGCCTAATTTAATGCCCAACAGAAGTATTTCTTTGTTGACTCTAACAAGAGTTAATTCCGATTCTAAATCCACCTAAAATACAGCTATAGACTGCCTTGGACATTTTTATTTGGAGGGCATTAAGTTGCACATCTATTTAAATACTCACTTGTCTTAGTGTGGAATGAAGGAAAAAAAGGCAGATCCTTACCAAACTCTATAAAACAGTATGGTCTGATTGCAGTATTTGTCTTCATCATGTTGTAGGTAGTGATGAACTCTTTCTGAAGCTCATCCAGGAAGCAGAAAGCCAGGACACTGGGATAATTTTCAGTGCACAACATCATATAGCTTACTCCCAGAGAACTGATAAAGCTAGAATTGAGATAACATATTTAAAATTTCAAATTTAAATCCAATGAATTAGCTGTTTCTCTGGTCTGACCTCATATTCTATAATCAGAGAAGCAAAACTTTATCTGGGGTAGCAAAGGAATTAATGTTTACTGAAAACTCCAACACTATTCTAGGATCATTCAGGTGGTATACTTTTCACCACTGTAACTTCTACATCCTTACTAGGGCTTAAGATGAAATTACTTACCTGATTTAAAATAGTAGATCTAATTAGAATCAGCATTTAGCTCAGTTAATGTGCAACTACCAACTACACACAGACACATTTTGTTACTAACACTAAGGAAAAAGATCACATACAACATAAAATTCTGAGTAAACAACAGATGCAAATAATTATTTCACAACAATCCAAGTTTCACACTGCAAAATAATCATTGAGTTATGCTTGGATTTTAGCACATATTCCTCTGAATCCAACAGAAAACCTGAAGGCACAACAGAAGGGCCTAATGTAAACATCCTAATGAGATATTTCAGAAATACTGGTTATGGAAGTATTTGGGCACCTTTTAAATGCTGTGTAGACTAACAAAAGGCAAACAAAAGAGTATTGGTTGAACTTGCATGACCAAGAAAAGTCTGGTCATTTTCATGTAAGAATCAATGTTGAAATAAAGATTTATACTAGGTAAAGGATTTCAATATTTATAAAAATACTGTCTATTTCAAACTAGAATCACAGAATGGTTTGTTTGGAAGGGATCTTAAATATCATCTACTTTCAACTCCCTTGCCATGGGCAGGGACACCTTCCACTAGAACAGGTTGCTCAAAGCCCCATCGAGCCTGGCCTTGCAGGGATGGAGCATTCACAGCTTCTCAGGGCAACCAGTGCCAGTGCCTCACCACGCTTACAATAAAAAAATTCTTTTCAATATCTAATCCAAATCTACCTCCTTTCAGTTTAAAGCCACTCTCCCTTGTCCTACCACTGCATGCCCTTGTAAAAGAACTTCCACTAAAGTTTCAGTAGGTTTCAAATCTGTTCTCAGTTTTAAATTTCTGATACATAAATACTGTCAAGAATTAAGCTTAATTTGATTAAGCATTTCTAGAGTGAACTGTTAACTTTTCAACTCACAGACAGACACAACCCAGGATGTTGCAAATACATAACAGAGAAGCCTTACTTTATATTATACTGTCCAGTTTTCAGAGTACATCTATCCGGAAGCTGAGAAAGTTTCTTTGAGAGCATTTTGAAGTATTTTCTACATTCTTGCATTCCTGTGCTCTGCTCATAATCAGTAGATGCAGACAGTGGGAGCCCATCCCTCACACGGACCACAGAGGCAGACAAAATCATAGACATTGCCAACAGAGTTAACAACCACCTACAACAAAACACAGATCAGGAGGAATCAGAATTAAGATACAAGCAGGAACAACAGAGTCAACTGTGATTAATCAAACTCCTTGAACTGTATACTGGGTTCAGGCATCAAATGGGGCACAGTGAGGATTTTCAACTATAGCTCAGATTAGAGTTCTAACTGAACAGGACCTATTGGTCTACATAAATCCCACAGCACTTCTTCAAACCCTACATTAAAACAAACATTCAAAAGTTCAGCAAGACAAGCATTAAAGGAAGGATTATTTATCTGCTAAGTATCAGTACACAAGTGGGCGAACTGCTAGAATTTATATGAAGCCAAAAGCAAACACTTCCTCAGCTCTTAACACTGCTCTGCAGACTCCTGCCACATACTACACCTATCACTTCAGAGACTATGAAAAAATGGTTTTGCCTCCCTCAGATGATGCTACTCAAGTTCCCTACAGTCACAAACTGCAAAAGGAAACAGATTTCTGAATACAGCTGAAATATGCTTTTGTGGGCAACACTGACATGTTTACAGCACCTTTCAAACTATGACGTGAAGGGTACTTTACAGCCTCAGCAGCTGAAGGACTGTATTCTCAGAATCCAAATTTTCCCCAAATTACACTGCCTCTTCATAAAAGAGAGGAAATAGCTATTTTTTCCCCCTGAACTCTCGCCATCTCTATTTCCCACTAACCAAAGGTTAAGTAGGATACTTAATGAATAATCAATTCAGGTTTTCCAAGGTTATTTACTCTTCAGAGAAAAAGTGGCATATAATAATGAAAGCACTGAAAATGTGTAGTCATTTTCAGTTTAAGAAATTCAGCTCCATCAGCAGTCAAACTTCAACCTCCTTTGAGATGCATCACATTAGCTGAATAAATTCCAAATTAATACCCTCTTATTTTACTTGTACAGCACATCAGACTCTCCCCAAAGTCATAAAAGCAGTGGAAGCCACTGTTGTCTGTAGTCTGCTGAATACCTCTGGGCTTTTATCAGGTGCACTTGTTATTTCAGCACTTCACCAGAGAATTCCCTGCTGTACAAACTGCTTTGATCATCTGGGCACAAAAATAGAAAACAACCCCAACCTCAGGACTTGCTCTAGATCAGCCTGCTGGCATGAAGCATTCAAGAAACTAAACCAACAATTCTAGAAGCTTTTGCCTATCTCTGTTTGAGTTCGTGCACGTGCTCCCAGAAGGACAATCCACACGGAATGCACATGGACCCATTTTCTTAACTATGCTGCTACCCACATAGCCAAGGCAGCAGCTCAAGAGCAAGACAGAGTTGCAGAGGAGCTTTAAATTGTAATGGTTCTCTGACAATAATCACCTCTACCACTTGCAACTCAATCCTGACAGGGACTTTTGGGAGCTATATCAGTGTAAACAAAAGAACAACGATGTGATAGCAAAGTTTAAATATCCCCTCATTAACTTACTTGCACAAAATGTAATTTCATGGATCTGCATTTCCTCTGATGAAACAGGTAACTTTGTTAGCACCTAACATGAACAAAGAAACAAAGCTCCATGTCTTCTTTCAGGAAAAGGCAGTGAATATAACTGCACTGCTGGAGAAACTCGAAATCCTGTAGCCACAGCTCTCAGAAGAAAAAATATTGTTCTGTTCACTTTTTACATGATCTTGACGGTTAAAGTTCATGTTGAGCTACCTGATGAGATAAGAACAAACAGGAAAAGTTAATAAATGTATTTACTGGCTAACAGTACTCTTCAGCTCTTTTTGTAAAGGCACACTTACTGGAAATGCCTGAAAATAGTCAGGGGAGGTTACTCAAAAGGTACTCAGAGGAAAGAAAAACCTAGAATAATAGAGATATTAAAACGTTTCTGAGTTCTTTGAGTGAAGCTCAGAAAGCCACATCACTTCAGCCATTTAAAACAGGAAAATACATTATCTGTCTGTACAGTACACAAGTAACTCTGGGTAACACAACCTCTGACTCTGATCCCATCATTCACCTCATACACTAAGTTTAAATAATCTATAATCTCCTCTGATCAGAACACTTCAGAAACATAACACAACACAGCCACAGCTGTATTTCCAAAGCATTAAGATTTTTGATACTCAATCTCACTACAGTTGCTTTGCTCCTACACCTCCTAAGGACAAAAAATATAAATACCACTAACAACAGCATGTATGCACAGACAACAAGACAGAGCAAAGGATAAAGACATCTTTAGAGGTATTCTTTCAATTTTTATGTCTACTCTATATGTAAATAAATATTTGCACATATCTGCAACAAAACTCTCTTCAAGACTCCAACCTACACTTAGAAAAACCAAGCTCTCTAACAGGATATAAGCCTCCATTGAAACCTTAACATATTCTCTTCATATACGACAAAACCATGTGAGGTAAAAATTGTGTTTAGATGAACGATCTTAAGAGCACCAGTCAGCCAGGTTCTGTTACTATCATCTTAAAAACCCATCCAGTGAAAACAAGTACTTCTTCCTCAGCTTCCTAACAGCAAAATCAGAAAGCTATCTAAAAATTAAGCCAATAAAAGAAAATCACTTTGGTTGCAAGATCACACATATGCGAAGAGATGTATAATACACATACTGTAACAAAACATTCACCCTTGTTTGGAAAGGTATTAACATAAGAAAAAAGCTTACTAAATCTTCAAAATGAAAGAGCTACTTTGCCCAGTTCTCAAAACAACACAGCTTTACAGGAGTCAAGTGGTAAATTTGATATAGACCTACACAGGTAGAGATTGAAGAATGGACATTAAGGGTATGGTAGTTCCTTTAAAACTGCCTTTAAATGTCTTTTTACAACATCTACTCGAAACTGCATAAAGTAATTCACCAAATCGTTATAAATTTCATATGTTTTCCTCAAAAAACTCGATATCCCTCAATCATCTGAAGATGACAAAAGGCTACATTTCCACTACAAATGGCCTATTAATCTCTTACAGGTGCAAGGAAATGAACAGGGATCAGGTTCACTGCTTCATTCATGACAGGCCTGAGGAATACCAAATCCAGACAGTGGATGTTTGGCTCCCAGGTACCAGAAAAGGTTCTTCACAAAATCTCAGCAGCCTTGTCACAGGCTGTTTTCAATGCTTCAGTGTTATATGAATTCAAGAGGCAACTGGAGAAGTTCACAGAAAAACTAGGAGTGTTATTAAAACTAAACCAGTGCCTTTTGCCCCTCTGACCCCCAATCACCAACAGCGAGTACACACCACGGAAGCATCACTCCATGCTTGCACTATCCTTATGCTTCCCTTAGCTAGTACCTACTTCTGTCCATCTTTACTGGTCTCCCCTTACACCCCTTTACAGCCCTCCCTGCAGACAAGGATTGGGAGAATTCACAGGAAAGAGGAACACGGATAAAGCTGGCACACAGGGATAAGCGTTAGCTGAGTGGCCACTGCTCTGTTGCTCCACCTTCCCGAGAGCTGTCCAATTCCTCATACACGTCAGCATCCACGCTTTCACAAACAGCAGTTAGCACGTGTGTCTGGTTTCATTTTCTCCCATGCACAGGAAACCTCAGATGACAGAAACCAGAGCCTGCTTCACTGTACATTTTTTTCTGAACCTTCAATTACCATCTTGTTCATTTCTGTGTTATAATGCTATTGAGGCAGCAGTGGAAAAGTCTGTAGAAAGTGGCGCTGGTTTTTCAAAACAAACCGGTCATCCTACTTATGATCTGACAGTAGTTGTTTTAGACCTACCTGCTGACATCTCATAACAATTTTTACAAGTGCTTGAAAGTGACCTGTGACTATAGTTTGCTCAGGATACTCCAATTTTTTTAAGAAGTCTAGCTTCCCAAAACTTGTAAGCAGAACTAGTGTTACAGCAAGCCTACCCTCCTGCACCTGCCAGCCTTCCGTACCAGGTTAATCAAGGCATTTCTTGCCAGGATGTCTGCCCCTCATGACAGACTTCCATAACATATAAAACTGGGAAGTGGGTGCAAGCTGCACTCCCCACTGACACAGAACGAACACACAATTTCTGTGCTTGCTTCAAGTGTACCCAGCAGTGTTCTGTCTCCACTTCTGAGGGCTCTGACAGCTCCATTACACAGGCAGGAGTCTTAATTTTTCCACTCTTCAGCACACTTTATAAATCCGTCTAACAAAGTAAAGCACTACAGAAGGACACAACAAATAAAGCCACTTGACATCGTCAGGTATGACCAGACAAGGAAATAACCCTAAACCACTGGCCCCCATAATCCTTCCCATAAAGCAGAGGGGGGAAAGGCCTCAGAAGCAGAATCAAGATCACAGAATCGATTAGGCTGGAAAAGACCATCGAGCCCAACCTTTGACCGAACAACACCGCTATCTGAACTAGAACATGGCACTAAGCACCACATCCAGGGTTTCTTCACACTCCTCCAGGGCCGGCAACTCCGCCACCTCCCTCAGCAGCCCGTTCCAAGGTCCGAAACAACCTGAAA